>CM077257.1:3733841-3751341 GCA_039654775.1 Spinibarbus caldwelli | reverse complement strand
AAATTAAACAAGTGTTTAAAAATAAATAAATTTAAAAAATCAATACAAAAAAAAAGGAATATTTTGGGTTAAACATCCATAAGCTAAAGAGTGGTTTAACAACTAAAACTTACCTATAACTTCAACCGAGTACAAAAGAAACATACACACATTGACATTATGAATTGAAATTATTTTCTGTGCTAATCGACAGGATGCCAGAGATGCTGTCAATACAGCTTAACTTGTATTCATCCTGTAATACTCCAGCAATGAGAGACGGACAGAGTCTTACTGGAGATACAGATCGACAGGACGAGAGACAGACAGATATGACAACACACCTCAACAGAGCTATTGATCACTCCGTCGGGTTCCCGTCAGTCTGACATCGGCCCTCCATCACGGGACCGTCGGATGGGTCGCCTTCTTCCTGCCAACAAAGCAATCGTTTCGACGACAGGCGGTAATTACTAATGGCAGCCAACAGTGAAAGCAAAGCTTCTCGAATTTTCGGAGCCCACGTCTCCACACATCACCACCGGCATTGAAAAACTTGTTGGCGAAAGGAGATTTATGCTATTTACTTTAGCATTTATAAATGTAAGAAATATTCAGCTCAGGGACTATAGTACAATCCTGCTGGAGGCAAACTCAGAGCGAACAAACAAACACATACCAGAGACTAGAAATCAGATGTAAAAACTGACTACTGTTCACTGAGAGCAAAGCAAACAGACTCGCTTCAGAGCGAAAGATCACCAATATACATCAAAAACTGCAAACATTATAGAGCTTCACAATTTTGTGTTTACAATTAAATATGGTGTAAATAATATTTATTCTCTTGCTACACAGTCATACTGTCTGAACTAACATTTAAGTCTGACAAAGCTTCAATACGCAAAACTTGTTTTCAGAGACAGAAATCAATTAGATTAATGATAACTAGCAATTTAATAAGTGAATGAGATGTTAAGTAAATGCTCAGTCTTAAGAAATTTATTCTTGAATTCAGCAAGGATGCATTAAATTGACAGAGAAGTGACAGTAAAGACATTTATTATATTACAAAAGGTTTCCATTTCAAATAGATGCTGTTATTTTGACTTTCCTATTAATTAAAGAATCCAGAAAAAAAAAAAAAAAAGTTTCCCCAAAAAATAATGAGCTGCACTACTTTGATAATCAAAAATGTTATTTGAGCAGCAAATCAGCATATTCGAATGACTTCTGAAGGATCATGTGACACTGAAGACTGGAGTAATAATGCTGAAAATTCAGCTTTGCATCACAGCAATAAATTATATTTTAAAATATATTAAAATGGAAAATAGTTCTTTTAAATTGTAATATTTCATAATTTTACTGTTTTTGATCAAATAAATGCAGCCTTGGAGCTCAAAAGAGACTTCTTCCTAAAACATTTTTGAACGGTAGAGAGAACATGCATTCATTTTGCAGATGCTTTTATCCAAATGAGAAATACAACACAATTCATCTTAAGGAGGCAATAAATTAATTCAAATCTGTGCCGTAAGCGCATGCATACACAGCAAACTCACATGCACATCTTAGAGCTAAATACACATGATTTTACCATGATGCTGAAGATTCAGCAAAATACCACTGGTCAATGAGCTTGTGCTGATCTGCAAGCTTCAAACAATCAGTTCAAACTGTGCAAACCTCCAGTGAGTGACAGTTAAGTGACTATAATGAGATGCATTCTAGTATTATGTATAATTTATTCAGCATTTGAATAACAGTTTTGTTTTTCATGCTGTTAAGAGCGCCGATGTGAAGCTGATTGCTGATGTACAAAACAGCAATGAAGTAATTCAGGAACACAGCTCTGTGCTTCAACAAACATTACACACATATCCGGCCTGATTATAATTCGCTTTGAATCAAATGTTTAAATACAAAAGTTCTACAGCTGAAAAAAAAAAAACTCTAATAAAAGTGAAAGCCGGAAACTGGAGAAGATCTTACGAATGAAGAACCTTTGAATTCAAGCTCTGGTTTAGTTAATGAACTTCCGTTTCCCCCTGAGCTCAGTCTATTTTAGGTGAGGATGATCTCCAGCAGAAATGATATCACACCTCTCTGGTCGAATACAAGTGATTTTGGGAAGGAATCAGTGTCCACTGATCTATACTCACCCCTGAACTCTCCTGTCAGATCATATTTCATGTTCACTGCAGGCCAGAGGCTCTTGTGAACATACAAACTACATGTACAGTGGACATAGCTGCATTCTTCTCTTGTTGGGCAATGTCAAATCATGCTCCTGTGGACTCTATACAGGTTTAAAGGTCACAATGAGACAGCATTTTAAGTGTTCTCCTGAAATGAAGGCTATTAATAAGGTGGCCAAGTTCTACACCTTAAAAAAATCCGTAAAAATAAGACACAATGTACTGTATTAATATGAAGGAATTTTCCATATTGATATATATATATATTTTTTTACTGTTGTTTTACCTGTATTTTGAAACATTCTCTGCAATGCGTTTTAGGGTTAATGGAAATGTCTGTAAAATTAATTAATAATGTCTTGGCTGAAAATTACCAGTAAATGTTTTTTTTTTTTTTTTTTTTTTTTTTTTTTTTAATGTATGGTAAGAATGAAAAAAACAAACAAACAAATAAAACAGAAAAACTAAAATAGAAAGACTTGTCTTATTCACTAACAATCTATCAAATATGTAAAACAGTTGAATCAATTAGTCCATTTTTAATTTGATTTAAAAAGCCAAATGTATTCAACATTTGTGATTGCTGTGCATTTAAGCAGAGTATTACATAATAATTAGCTGGCATGAATTATTGGAATTCACTGTAAATTCAGTCTTGTGCGGTTTCATTTCAGCCAGGACGCTACCTTAAAAGACAGCTGCCTATGTAGACAGCAAACCACACAGAAACAGAACTATATGCCACAAGCATCAGCACATTTTAGCTCCTGTTAGCAAACAAAAACAGTCAAAAGCAGCTCGTTTTGACATTTCTGCAGCGTCGCGGTGATTTGAAGGCCGTTCTGTTGTGAGCCGGCGTCCTGCGTGTCCTCTGCAGAACGCCGGTGTGAGGAATGCTAACACAGCTGATAATGAGGAAGGACAGGGTGAACGGGGAATGAGTCGTCTCTCTCTCTCTCTCTCTCCCCTCACAGGCTCTCCTATCGGACCGGACAGGACACGGCCAACTGCGACACGTGTCGGAACAGCGCATGCATTATTTACAGGTTGGTGGCTGTATTTTGTTTAAAGCCCGAGCGAGTAAGATACACGAGCGTGCTGCGCTAATAAACATCAACTGCAGCCTGACCACAGATTGTGTGAGTAATGAACGAGATAAAGACAGGAAATACTCCCGCTGACCGGAAGGTGTAGGCTATTCGATAAAGGACCTTAGTGGGACACCCTCATCACAGAGCCTGGCACAATATTATCTGGATGTGGAGTTGGAGTAGTTCATCCGAATAATAAAATGTAGTCATTATTTACTCACACTCCACATTTGCATGATTTCTGTGGAAAATTTATACAGCTCTTTTGTATTTAACCAACGAGGTTCCTCAAGCATCCTAAATGTAGTCCATATCACTTGTGCGTTAAATTCTAAGAATTCTGAAGTCATATGATTGCTTTGTGCTTTGAAAACTAAACTTTATACATACATAAATGCACTTGAGAAGCAGCACTGCAAGATTTCATATTTTTGTTCTTGTTCCAAGGATACACAAGATTTAAATGAATGAATGAATGAATGAATGAATGAATGAATGAATGAACGAACGAACGAACGAACGAACGAACGATGCACAGATCTGCTTTGAACACCAAAGATAAAAACAGGCCTTAATATCATGATTATATATTATTAAGTTATGGTCCTCAAGTAAATTTAGAGATTTGGAGAAATAATAATAATATTATTAATAATAATAGCAACTACAAAACATTTTTAAAGTGATTTTACACACTGCATTTTAACCACCCATTTTCCCATTAAAAATATGTAAAAATCCTTAAAACAAAATAAATATTTATTATATGTATTATGTGTGAAGTAAATATATTTATATAAAATAAAATATGGAATAAATGTAAAAAAAAAAAAAAAAAAAAAGAATATAATATTTAGATATACCTTAATAGTCATAATAATCATAATATCTAAAATAATATTAGCTTTGTTATTTCAAGAAAATTCTGCTTTATTTTTAAATATTCAGAAAAAAAATATTTAAACCTTTTTGATGGGAGCTTCAACACTCACTCAAACACCAACAATAATCAGTGAGCACCAATCTTATCTTTTCAAAGCATTGGAGTGAACTTGAGAGACATGCTCATTTTCCTGAAGCAACTGCAGCAGAAAAGTGTGTCTGAGTGTGTGAAGGTCAGGCTGTTAAGTGCTTTCGTTTTTGTCTCTTAAAGCACAATGATAGCTAAAGTACATGCATGAGGGATTCTAGGTAATTGACAGGTAGGAATCGTCATGAGAGCTTGTTGTGTGGAAAGCAAGATTGTGTTTTGCACGGTTTCACAAGACTTGAAAGCACATGAGTCGTACGAACGACTTCCATGCTGTTGTGCTTTTTTGGGAGAACTAGCCATTTAACTTGCATGCAAAGCCAAAAAAAAAAAATAAATAAAAAAAGAGCGCTTTCATTCCGATGTGCAGCACAAACGGAAGAACATCAACGTGAGGAGCGTCTCAGAGGACAGCTAAGCAGTGCTGTAGATAGAAAGCGTCAAAGTGACACGGGCTCCTGCGAGGAGACTCCCTGCAGAAGACAAGCAACAGACACACAATCAAATTTAGCAGCTCTCTTTGAAGTGAAGGGAAGGATTAAACGCAATCTAATTACACGCAGCACAGTGAAAACACTCGACAGGAGAGAGCAGGAATCCTGAAGAAATACGCCCGACGGATCATTACATGAGCTATCAGTCCCATTCATGTCAGTGAACTGATACGTTTCTGATAGTTCATGCCACATTGAGACAAAACTATAAATACATAAACATAAATACATTCCATTAATACATAATACTCAATTCAATTATAAACACATAAACAAATACATTAAATTAATATATTACTTATATATATATATATATATATATATATACACACACACACACACACACACACACATACATACATACATATATACACACATATATACACACACACTATATTGCCAAAAGTATTAGGTCACCCCCTTATAATGAACAGGTTTGACTACTTTAGTAATTTCCATGAGTACAAATCTTAATGTTTAAGCATACAATGATATTCTAGGGAATTGTGTGCTTCTAATTTTAAAGCAACAGTTTGGACAGAACCCTTTTCTATTCTAACATGACAATGCCTCTGTGTATAAGGCAAGGTTCAAAAAGAAATGACTGATTTAGTCAGTGTGGAAGAACTTGACTGGTCTGCAGAAAGCCAAAGTCCAAGCTGAACACCTCTGGTGTGACTTTAAATGCAGATTTTGAGCCAAAACCTATAAGTATTGCATCCTTCTAATGGGCATTTAATAATTTTTGACTTTTAGTCTGAGTTAAATCTCTTTTTTTTTGGAAAACCTGCCTAATAATTCGGCACACCTGAATATGAGGAGTTTTTGACTTCCAGCCTTCATGGGCAATTATATATCACTTATAAATGATTAAATATAAAGTCAATAGTAGTTATTAAGATTTATGTAGTTTGGAATTGGTAAAATGTTCTTGGAAAAAAAATATGACCAGAATATCAACTTGCCTAATAATTCGGCACACGGTGTGTATATATACATGAGCAAAGGCGGCTGTGAAAATAAATCTGCATTGTTTATCCTTTTGATCTTTCACTCAAAAAAAAAAAAACACAAAATTCTAACCTATCATTGAAGTAAAACAATTGAAAGTGGGGAGAAAATCTCATGATGAAATAAATGTTTTTCTCCAATGAATGTTGGCCACAATTATTGGCACCCCTAGAAATTCTTATGAGTAAAATATCTCTGAAGTATATTCCCATTCATATTTACCTTTTTTAGCACACCAGGGTGACTAGGAGCATGAAATTGTCCAGCCATGACTTCCTTATAAATATGAGGAACACAAAGGTCAAATTCCCTTAATCATCCATCACAAGGAGTAAAACCTAAGAATATAGGAATATATATAATGTGCAGAACAAGCTTATTGAGCATCACAAAATAGAAAGTGGCTGCAAGAAAAGAGTTAAAGCATTGAAAATCCCCATTTCCAACATCAGGGCAATAATTAAGAGGTTCCAATCAACTAAAGATGTTAAAAATCTGCCTGGAAGAGGACGTGTGTCTAAACAATGCAGATTTATTTTCACAGCCGCCTTTGCTCATATTTACCAAGGGTGCCAATATTAGTGGAGGGCACTGTATGTGTGTGTGTGTGTGTGTGTGTGTGTGTGTGTATATATATATATTAGGGGTGTCAACGTTAACGCGTGCGATTAATCTAAAATCTTTAACGCGTTAATATTTTTTTAACGCAAATTAATCATGTGATAAGATAATGCTTGACCCCAACTTCTTCCCATCATCGCAGCGCAGAAGGTTATCTATCATTGTGTGGTGATGGTACAGTGAACCAGTGTTGCCAAGGTAACGGCACAAGTGGGCTATTTTGAAAATACAGTCGCGGGAAAAATTACAGAGCCGCGGGTTGCGGTTTTTTGGGCTATTTTTATAATGTACCACGGCCGCCCAAAGTGTATATAGACAAATGAAAATTAAAATACTAATGGGTATACTAAAATACTTTTACTAATGTGTATTATAGTTGGAATGTATAGCTGGCAATTTAAGAACAGAGAGGCGGTTGTAACATCACAAACAACGTGAGTTTCAGCAGAGCACATGTTAAGGGTTTTACACAGCAGAAATAAACATGACAACAGCCACTATAGATTATATAAGATAATAAACACACGATTACGATAGGATATGGTTTGTATGTGATTTTCTTGAGATGAATGTGTACATCTGAAATGCTAATTTGTGCAGCGATATAAAAGGCTATAAAGAGCATATTTTAACAACAGTAAACGACCAAATTCCACATGTGATCGCAAAAGGAAGTTATTACAAACACTCCATGCTGGTTTAAAGTGAGTTCTGAGTAAAAGTGTACTATTAATCTCATAAATTGTCTTATGTAGCATGATGCTAATGTTAGCGCTAACGCACCTCCAGAACAGGTCCAATTCTTCTTCTTAATGCATTTTGTCATAATACTTCACGTAAGGTCGCAAGAAAATGTTTTGTTGTGTTTATTTAGAAATACTTTTGATAATAGTTGGGTAAATGTATACTGGGATTGAAGCGATGTGGCTTGGTAAACGTTTTATTACCAGTATAAAGACTGATAATGACTGAATAAAAACAAATGAATAATGATAAAAGAATAATAAGGATTATGTCTCATATCTGGCGGAAGTGTGAAAGGTTCTGTTTCCTTAAACTAGTTTGTCATGCATTTCATTTCAACACATTTACAGGTAAATCCTAGTATTTTAAATGTGCGATTAATCATGATTAATCACAGTCCATGACTGTGATTAACGCGATTAAATTTTTTAATCGATTGACAGCACTAATATATATTACTATATATATATATATATATATATATATATATATATATATATATATATATATATATATATATATATATATATATAGGCAGGGCAATTGGTTACGTCGCAATGTTGGAAATATTTCTGTTTTAAACCATGAAGGCGAGCCAATGGATATCACATAAGCACGCGTTTGCACCAGGGTTTGCACACATGCAAACTATGCGCAACGTTTATGCCGGTGAACGTCTTAATCTCAGTCAATTCACTATAAGCAGAAAGTGAAAGTAAAAACGGAATGAAGGAGTAATGACGAAGCTTTCGGGATCTGACGCCGCATATTCTCTCAGAGACAAAAGCCCTATTCGGACTGGATTAGTTTCACAAGGGGAGATGGAGTAATGTTAATTTACCACAGGACGTCTGTAATATTAATAGCCAATTCGCACGGGAAAAGAAATTTCTGTAAAATTACCAGAAGTGAGAGGAGTAAGTCGATTTACGCACCGCCGTCACCTCCCTGTCGTCATGTGCCTTCTACATCGATCGATTTGTTAATTAAATTAATTAAATTATGATTGGATTCTGTTTGCAATAGGCACTTACCTAACAGAAGTTTCGTGCCTCTAACAAATGCTTTTGACCTTCTTTTTGATGAAAACATTTGAGGTTTGCCACAGACTTGTCCCACCGCCTAGAACGCAACTGAATGCTTCTTCAAGCGTGGAAAAAAAACACGGAAAAGTACTTTTAAATAGGAATTCACAGAATATTTACGTACATATTTACAGCTTGTCTATTCGCACGGGATTAGTATTACCTGAGGTAATTCTTCCAGACCTTTTTACAGAAGGTAAAAGTCACCTTAATCTTTACTGACATCGTCCGTAATGATTACTGAAAATTACTTTACCCCACCTCTCCATGTAAAACTAATCCCATCTGAATAGGGCTTTTAGAGACGAATCTACTTCAACATATGCTGATAACGGTATAGACTATAGCTGTTTTCATTTATTTCCTTTATGTTTTTTCCTTTTTATATTTTGTGGCCCGTACATACTGAAAAAAAAAAAGAAACGTATTTCGTGTTAAACAGGTTGTTTTTGAAAGTCGGTGCTTTCAAAATGATGCGTACCGAACCGAAAGCCTCGTACTGAACGGTTCAATACGAATACGCGTATCGTTACACCTCTAATATATACATATGATGATTTCCGGGGGCGAGGCTCAGCTGCTGACTCTGTACTGCACTAGCATTCATTTGTGTTTGTTTATTTATTCATTTTAATGTTTAAGTTTTAAGAGTTTGTTCTGGGTTAGAACCCGAGTAAAACTCAAAATCGTACATGTTTGTTAATCGTCTGAAATGGAGATTCTTAAGCTAGCATTGCTTCTGTGCCTGGCAGTCGGCCTGATAAACTGCGTGCAGCTGAACGGGAAGCAAGAGGCTTATATACACGAGGGAGGATCTGATGTCCATGGTGTATCGCGGCCCTGTTGAGGATAAACAATTTCAAGCGGTAATCGATGATATAAGACGAGGACCCCGTTCCCATGGATCAGTTAAGAATAAATCTAAGAAAAGAGGATCCAGAGGTGTGAAACAGCGGGTCAAACGTCGAGGAAACAGACCCCAATTGCCGGTAATCACTTTGACTAATGTCCGCTCAATTAACAAGTTGGATGAACTGGCTGCAAAAATTGAATTTTGACAGTGATTTTAGAATGAGTAATCTTATTTGCCTAACAGAAACTTGGCTAAAAAAAAAAATCAGCCAAATCCTACGTTAAATATACTACCATCAGAGCCGATAGAGATGAGGAAAAGTTGCGCAAGTCGGTTGGAGGTGGTTTATGCATCTTTGTTGACAATAAATGGGCAAAGGACTTTTGCATCAGGGAAAAGATTTGCACCCCGGACTATGACATTTTAACTGTTTTAACTTTTAGACCATTTTACTTGCCAAGAGAATTCGGCCAAGTAACTATTATACTGACTTTCGTTCCTGGTCCGAATATGGAAATAGCTGATGAAATATTAGCAGAGAGCTATAATTGTGCTCTCTCTTGGTCTACCGAACAGCCGGTTTTTATTTTAGGAGATTTTAACACGTGTAGTTTGTCTGATTATTTACCCTCTTTGCAGCAATATGTAACTTGCCTAACTCGATCCACTCGCACCTTGGACTGTTGCTATGGAAATGTTAATGACCCATATAAAACCTTGTGTCAGCCACTTTTGGGACAATCTGACCATAAACTGGAACTGTACCTTCCTTATGGAAAGAAAGTATGATAATCCCAGTACCAAAGGGGCCTTTATACGGTGAATGATTTTCGCCCTATAGCTTTAACTTCTGTGTTATGTAAAACTATGGAAAGGATTCTTGCCAAACATCTAATGTCATCTGTTAGTTCAAGCATTGATCCTCTGCAGTTTGCATATAGATGAAATAGGGGCACTGATGATGCGGTGTTAACTGACACAAAATTCAAATGCATATGCCAGAATTTTATTTTTAGATTTTACATCAGCATTTAACACAATGAGGGTTGATATTTTGTTAGAACAGTTATTATATATGGGTGTCAACAGTTACCTGGTTTTGTGGATTAAGGACTTTTTGTTGTCCCAAACTCAGAGGGTATGGTATAATGGTCAGCTGTCAGATGAATGCACTGTTTATACAGGGGCCCCTCAAGGAAGTGGCATATCACCTGTATTATTCTCACTGTATATTAATGATTTTATGATTCACAATTCTAATTTCAAACTTCTTAAGTATGCAGATGATATGGCTTTGGTAGGACTTCTCCAAAAAGATGATATAAATGAGTTGGTTGAATATATGAAATATGTTGAGGAACTCCTGGGCTGGTGTGATAATAGTGCACTGATATTAAATATAAATAAAACCAAGGAATTAGTTATTAGTCGTACTAGGCAAGATGTTGCAGTTGTGCCTGTATTGATAGAGAGTCATCTAGTTGAGATTGCTGATAATCTTAAATATCTTGGCACATATATAGACAGTAAACTGAGTTTTATGGATAACACTAATAATATTTTGAAAAAAATGCATGCAACGTCTATTCCTAATACGGAGAATCAGTAGGTTTGGAGTGAGTCAAAACATATTGGAGATTGCCTACAAATCACTGGTAGAGAGTGTGCTGACCTATAATTTAACTTCATGGTATGGGCACCTTAATTGTAAGCAGAAAAATAATCTGGCAAGAGTCACTAACATAGCTAGTAAAATCATCGGCAGGCCACAGAGAAAGTTGGGTGAGGTTTACACCTCAAGATGTGTTGGGAAAATGAAGTGTATTTTAAAAGACTCAACTCATCCTCTATATCAGTGGTTCTCAACCACATTCCTGGAGGACCCCCCCATCACTGCACATTTTGCATGTCTCCTTAATCAAACACACCTGATTCAGGTCACCTGCTCATTAGTAGAGACTAACAGACTTGAAATGGGTGTGTCAGACAAAGTAGACATGCAAAATGTGCAGTGTTGGGGGTCCTCCAGGAACGTGGTTGAGAACCACTGCTCTGTGTGATCAGTTTGTTTTATTGCTGGGAGACGATTTTTAATGCCTAGAGCAAAGACAAATATTTATAAAAGATCGTTTGTACCTGTTGCGATCGGATTTATTAACCAAAAGGTGTGATTCAGTATGATGTTTTTTGTGTGTTTTTGTAGTATGTGTTTGTATGTTTATTTGGTTTTCGCTGGTGTGGTCAAAGACAAATTTCAACCATGGTTAACGATAAAGATGTATTGTATTGAGAGAAAAAAAAAATTATATATATATATATATATAATTTTTAATTTATATACACATTTACACACATACATACATACATACATACATACATATATGTGTGTGTGTGTGTGTGTGTGTGTGTGTGTGTAAATGTATATATAAATTAATTTTAAAAAAAAATTATATATACATATATATACACATTTACACACACACACACACATACATATATATATACACACACAAAAAACACTAACATTCTAAAAAAATACTACATATATATTTATATTTTGATTATATATTAATTTTATATTTACGTTTTATTCACTTACAGTATATTCAATATATATATTTGTATTTTGATTATTTTTTATAATTGTTTTAGAACTTGATAATTGTTATTTATATATTTATATTTTTGATATATTATATTCAATATTATTAATCTATTTGATTATATTTGATGACAACATCAAATGTGTAAAGTTTAACAAAGTTTCAAAGTAGCATAAAATGTAAAAGTAGCTTCCTAAACACTGCTATCTATGTCCCGTGTGCATGCATTTAAAAATATTACACGGCGCATCCCTACTCTTGTTTACACCGATGACATCCAGAATGGCTTCACATCCACATAAATCATGCTAATAGAGTTCAGTCTGAAGGAGCTAAAGTGTTCTACTTAGCATAATATGGTAGGGAGGAGAAATCTCAGGAGCTCAGATCGCTACTCTTCAGTCTCAGCAGTCTCGCTCTGAATCAATACATGTCTGTCCTTCAGCAGCGGGCTGTGCTCCAAACCCTAGTGAGCGGCCCAGAGTTAGTGTGCATGCAGCATGAAGCACTTCTCAACGCTATGAAGCTAAATTATTCACTTAGAAAACCATTTGTTGTGGACAAATTCTAGAAACTGGCACAAGGCAGTGTTGTTAACTAAAACTTAAACTATTAAAAATGTTTTTTTTGGTAATTAAAAATAGAACTAAAATTAAATATAAATATATAAATATAAAAGCAGAAATAAAATTAGATGCAAAAACAAAAAAAATTAAAATTAAATGAAGTACTAAATGGCTAAAACAAAGTTAAATCAAATATACTTAAATAATGAAATAAAATATAGTAATTGCTAAAACGAAAACTAATAAAATAATAATAGAAATTAAAAAAATAAATACTATTACAGCATTCTACATTCATAAAATAACACTGGTAAAGCAGGACTGTACAGTATGTACAGTTTGCTTACATAGAAAGCATTGATAGGTCAATCAATCAATTGTCAAACTCTATTTTAATCAACTTTAAATCGAGTCTCTCCAAATCAACAAAAACACTGACATTTCTTCCAATCTCTGTGCGGATTTCTCTGGAATGGATTGAATTGTTGCAAATGTTTTAGTTCGTGTGCGGTTGCTCATGAGGTTCTATTTCAGTCACAAAGCCGCTTTAGCAGGTGCCTACCTATCCATACAGCAGACAGCTCACGAGGTTTTGGAAGAGAGCCACAGTGTTTCAGGCTTCAGTTTCTCAGTTTAACCTTCTGCATCCCTCTGCACTTTCTCTCCAGCTCTCATTTCCTGCATCATTATCCCTCCATCACTCCGCATTCAGTCTCTCGGAAGGATCTTCCTATGGCTGACATTCTTAAAGAACGTTCCCGGATCGATACAAGTTAAGCTCAATCGACAGCATTTGCAAAATGAGCTCGATTTCCACGTACGATCATTTCGACTCATTGCTGGCTGCAAAAATCACACGTACATTAGGATGTTGCCAGCATCCAGAGAGCTTAAAGACTGAAAAGTGAAGCTCACATTTTTGTTAAATAACTTAAATCAGTTTAATAAGAATTTAATTATAGAAATTATATAATATAATATCATTGATATGATTTATTATGATTATAGAAAAATATGATTATATAATTTATAATAAATATAACAAATATAAAACTGACAATAATAATAATAATAATAATAATAATAATAATAATAATAATAAAGCTAAATAGAAATATTCAACAAAATAATAAAAATTACAAAGGAGAAAAATTATATATATAAAAAAAGCTAATATAAAATCGAAATAAATTATGGAAGCCAGTTTCCACATGAAACAAAAAATAAAAAAGGTAATTCTGACTTTATACTATTTTTTTCCTAAAAGTTTTCTAAAAGTCAAAGTTTTTTCTGAGTTTTGAGATTATGTATTGCTATATATTGCTCAAGCTTCCATAAATACTATATCTTAGGAGGGGGAAAAAAATCTTCTAAGAAAAAAAATATTTGAGTGAATTATTTGAGTTGTAAAGTTGTTTAGATCATTTCCGTATTGCCTTACTGTACCTGCAATTTTTTTGGAGGAGTGCAAATTATTTCTATCAAACCCTGACCATTCTTTAATGTTATTCATATGAAAAATACAATTTCAATTAATTTCATTTTTTTTTCTTCCCTGGGGTGAACTCATGAGAGGAAAGAGATCGTGCAGCCATAAAAGCGGATTTAGCAGCATTCAATTTATTTGAAGTCGAGCTGCTTGGAGCTAGAATTGGTCTTCTGCGGAACTTTGTTCTCCCGGTAACCATGTCATCACGTTTCATCACAATAGACTGCGCTTCTTAATGTGGCCGTCTGTCCAGACGCGAAACAGATCTCCGAGGCTCTATTTGGTGAGAGATAACTGCTTAATAGTGAGCGCTTGAAGGGATCGTAAAATACGAACCCTGATCTGACAGGACGTGATTTCACACACACACACACACACACACACACACACACACACACACACACAAAAACACAGCTCAGTCTCTATTTCCTCCCAAAAATATTTATGGGGAAAGTATTAAGATGTTGATTAGAACGGTAAGCACATTTCTGGTAACAGTATTTACATTTAAGGGTAGATAATGTACAAAGACTACTTAAAATATATATATATATATATATATATATATATATATATATATATATATATATATATTATATACAAGTATTAAATATTTTCTTTTTTATTATATACATTTCGTCCCTTACACTACACAGAGGCAAAATATTGCAATATAAATAATAACAAATTTATATAATTTATTTAATATAAATATTTATAAATATTTAATTTATTTTATATTACTTCATAGATTACTTATTATATTGCTTATTAAAATGAAAACTGAAAATATAAAAATAAAAGCTAATTTAAAACATGAATCAATTACGGAAATCAGTTTACACCATCAAAAAAAAAAAAAAAATAAAAAAAACCTTTTTCTTTTCTGCAAGATTCCATAAATACTATTATTCTAAAAAAAATTTCTGGGAAAATGTTAAAAATGAAAAAAAAAAAAAAAAAAAAAAAAAATCAACAATTTTCACGGTTCCAAGGTTCAATGGATTAGCACAGAAAACAGTTGGCACTCCTCCAAATAGGGAGGAAAAAAAAAAAAAAATCGATAGAAACATATTATAAAATTAAATTATTATATTATTATTATATATTAAGGGTTAGTTCACCCAAAAATGAAAATTAGCCTGTGTTTTACTCACCCTCAAAGCATCCTAGGTATACGTTTTATTACAGATGCACGCACTTTATTTCACGTCTTCTGAACTGTTGACAAAAAACACCCGCTTACCCCATTGAAAGACTTGGAGTGGCCAGGACAATTGTTAATATAACTCCGACTGGATTTGTCTGAAAGAATAAAGTCATATACACCTAGGATGCTTTGAGGGGGAGTAAAACACAGGCTAATTTTCATTTTTGGGTGAACTAACCCTTTAAGAACTTTTTCGATATGAATACTTTTTTTTAATTTATTTATTTATTTATTTATTTATTTATTAAATATCCAAGAACATCATAGCAACATCCAAAGACGACCATGGCAACC
Source organism: Spinibarbus caldwelli (assembly GCA_039654775.1). NCBI lineage: Eukaryota > Metazoa > Chordata > Actinopteri > Cypriniformes > Cyprinidae > Spinibarbus > Spinibarbus caldwelli. The sequence continues at coordinate 3,736,070 of CM077257.1, read as the reverse complement.
ACTCACAACATCCTGACACTGATATTGTGACTTTTTCATTGGAAGTCAGTGCTAACATCACAGTCTTACTCTACGATCACTAAAGTTAACACACACACAGCGGCTGTGGCAGTGTGGTAATTCTATTGGAGCGGAGCTGAAAGGAGAGGAGCTGATGACATTACAGAGATGTTTAAGCGCTCAGCGGAGAGACACCAGCAGATCTCTCTCTCTCTGTTGGAGTAATGATGTTCTCCATGCTAGCGCTCAAACTCCAGCTTTATACAGAGCCACTGGTTGCTATAGATACTACAGTGATACCACGGTGAAGCTGGAGGGTACTGAGAGCGTATTGTGTGTGTGTGTGTGTGTGTGTACACTTTCGAGAGATACAGTTTAATGGTTTCAAAGTATGATGGACAGCTGTACTAATACCTTACAAACAGAGATAGAGAAAGAGAGATAAGAGAGTACTAAATAAGAATGCAAGATTTATCCATACAATACATCAGCATCATCAATATTAGCATTTTTTGATCCTCATTTTTAACTGACAAGTATGTTTATATTATTCTTTTCTACGCCTGGGTGCAAAACACTATTTCTTAGAGACTGGAGCTATGATGCATATAATGAAAAAAGTACAGCTTTATAATAATTTCTGCTATCTTGTTGGTTTTCAAATCTAAAACAGCTTTATGTTGTAAATGTGCAAAACTCTGCAAAACATAGCACTATGAAGCTGGAATAAGCTGTGTTGAGTGGTTTCTAGGCTGTTGCCAGGCTGATGAAAAATAGTTCAATTTTTTTTTTTTTGTTTTTTTTTTTTAGAATGCACTTAATTAATACTAGTACTAGTAAATAGTACTTGTAATTAATTAATTAAAAAATGAAGTTAAAATATGAGGTTAAAATACTAAAATAAATTAAAAACTATAATTATAAATTAATTAACTATTTTTTATTTAATAATTGAATTGATAAAATATATACAATAATAATTTAAAAATACATTCATAAATATATAAATAAAATTAAAAATAATTAATCTAATTAAATATATTTACATAAACAACAATAAAATATAATTCTTATTTAAAAATTTTAAAAAAAGTAAATGTGCATTCGGTAAGAAAATGCATAAATTTAAGTAAATGTACACACATTTAAACAAACAAATAAACAAATAAAGCAAGTTTAAACAACTTCCAACTATTCTTGTTATTATTATTATTATTATTATTATTATTATTATTACAAAAACAAATTATTAAACTACTAAATAAATAAAATATATGAATATTATTTAAATAAATAATATAAATAATATAAATAATATAAATATATATATATATATATATATATATATATATATATATATATATATATATATATATATAGCAAGTAAATAAAGAAATGTAAATAAATGTAAAGAAAGAAAGAAAGAAAGAAAGAAAGAAAGAAAGAAAGAAAGACAACTTTCAATGTGTTGGTCAGATATTTGCATACTTGCATAAAGTAAGTTTGTGGTGTAAGTGCGAGGAATAGTGACATTTGCTTTGTCAAGCACTAATTACCAGCTGGACTATCAGTATCAAATGTTTCTCAGTATTTTCTGAGAGAGTATCTCTCTAAACGACCGGCCTCGATCACTGATCAAAGTGACAGAACCGATGTTAAAAAGGAAATGAGAGCGTCTTCATTTTCAGGTCTTGCTTTGTGGCAACAAGAAATGAAAGGAGCATGTTTAGGTGTGTGAGAGAAAGAGAAGGAAGGAATAATGAATGTTTCATTAGAGCTCTTCCGAGTGGTTCTCTCCGTCCCTCTGCTAATGAGGCTGAGATACGATCCGGCCGCTGACCTGCGCGCTTCATCTCTGCGTGTGTTTGCGTGTTCCTCTCCATTCTAACGAGTGTCAGTGACGCACAGTGGCGACCCGCAGGATCCGGTCCGACGAGCACTGACAAACATGACAGACGGCACAGCGTCTCAGAAAGCGTTTGGAATCGGAGTGAGCGAATCCCCCAGCGGTCTGCATCAAACGCTGGTGTGAGCGATGAGAGGGCATCTGCTGCTAATGAGACACACATTCACTTTCACTGGGGTGTCAGTCTGTTGTCTCTGGCACCGACGCGTTTCTTCTCCGAAGCCAGAGTCGCTCGCTGACACAAACACAACACGTTTACAAATCGTTCCAAATCTCAGCAGACACCAGCCAACTAATTAAACTAACAAACTTTCCCAGCTAAG
>CM077257.1:3683841-3728841 GCA_039654775.1 Spinibarbus caldwelli | reverse complement strand
TCTCTTAAAATACCTTATAGGGTTATGATAATCAAAACAGTCCTGAGCTAGATCAAGCTTTGATCTTTGCAAACCATCACTTTAATGAAATATTTTTTTTTCCCACTAATAAAAATATTTTATCATTAGCTAGCTCCACACTGGAGAGCTGCTTTATAACAGAAAATCAAGTTGTAATTCTAACGGAAATCGACACTGACTCTGGTTCTTCATGTTTAATGTAAAGCTGCTTATTTAAGGCTATCTATTGCATGAAGTACTATATAAATAAACGTGACTGGACTTTACTGCAGAGCTCGTGCAAACATCCACATCGCTGTAATCAGATGCGTTTTTAACTGCTGCTTTCACACCGCTGTCGGTTTTTGCTGTGTTTATTTCGTTACTGAGAGGAAAGCGCGCAATATATATTTACATATTCATCCAAACGCCACTCAGCAGCTTCAGGTTCGTTCCACTGCGTTTGCACTGAAGCGCTGTCTTCTCTTGAATTGCATCCAGGAGGGCTGAATTACACTCTTGCGCTACAGTGCCACGCTGGTCAAACCGCATTATTGCAGGCTCTTACATTAGGTCATATGAGATCAAACAACTACTCGACAACAAAAATATTTGTCGACAATTTTTTATTGTCGATGTTGTCAATAATGTTGACTAATCGTTGCAGCCCTAGTAAGTACACAAACTCGCTCCCCTTCAAGAGGGGGAAGTTTGTTCAGTCTGTTAGAGTGAAATAATCCCTCTCTCCGTCACACTCACTCTCTCACCCTCATCTCTCCATCTCTGCTCTCTAATCATGGAGTGTAATGTGACTGATCTCAGGAATCAGATGTGTGGAAGAAACCGGATTATCTGCGGCACATAAGACGGACGCTCCAGAGAAATAAATCCCACAATGTAACACCCGCAGAGACCGAACACATACACACTCAGCCAGCAACATCCACTCTATAAACTACACTCTAAAGGGACACGGAGAGAGAAACGTAATGAAATACATCGCAGATCATTAAGCTTCTCATCTGTTGAACCTGAAGATCTTAATTCACTGCTTTATGTCAAACAGCAGCTTAAGACCATCTGGAAACTCAACTGTGCCACCACTACCTTCCTTCAACCCATAAAATGTGAAGATTATAAAGAAAAATGCTTGAGAAGAGCTGTACCAAAGCAAAGTAAACCCCAAAGCCTAGAAGTTAGAAACATTTAATAAGGCTTATGGCTTTTTCTTTAAAATTTAAATTTAATTTAATTTATTCTAGTTTAATTTAATTTAGTTTAGTTTAATAAGTTAAGTTAAGTTAAAGTTAATAAAAAATAATCATCATGGTCTAAAATCCGCTTAATTTTCTTTACAAAATATATACATATACTTTTATGCTTTTTTACATTTTATACTTATATTGGAGTGAAACCTCATAAGCATTATCTCTGGTTACTTGTAAATACACATTCTTGATCTTACTGTGCACAATTCATCTGTGCATCTCATTAAGAAAAAGTTAAATAATAGTCAAATATCAATTTTGACACTGTTTGCAGACTTGCATTCAGTTTTGCCTCAATTCCAGTAAGTCCTAAACCACATATTTAACTCGTTAAACATCCTGATTGATTCAGAAATGTCATAATACAGAAGTGAAATGGGCTGCAAACTGTGAAAATACTTTTTGACTTAATATTAACTCTTTTTTTCTGTTGATCTCAAGACTGACAGCATGTATTGTGTGTTGCTCTCTCTCTGTAGTGTGCATGTACAGTATTACTGTTCTGAATCTGCCTTTGTTTTGTCTCTGTGCTGCAGCGTGGAGCTGGACTTTAAACTGCAGGAAGATAAGCTCCAGCCTCTGATGAAGAGACTGTGTCCTGCGGACGAGTCCCCGTTCCCCCCTCTGCCGTATCCTCAGGAGACCATCGGCTCCACGCCCAAACGCAAGTCCAAAGCGGAGGCCAAGAAACACGCGCGCTGGAAACTCTGGTTTCTGTGACCACAGGATTACACACAACTGACCATCATATTTTCAGTACAGGAGTTTAGCGACAGAGAGCATCGCTACAGGAGCATCTGTTCACTTAATTTGTTTTTTGATCAGGACGATTCAGGAAAATCCTATCAGATTGTTTTTTTTTTTGTTTGTTTGTTTTTTTTTTGGCCCTTTTGGTACTTTATGGATGTGAGTACTGAACTAGGTTTGGAAATACCGCAGCTAGTATTAATTAAAAATAAATAAATAAATAAATAATAACAATTTTGGAATTTTCTCCTAGAAAAAAGGAATAATGAGACTATTTCCCTCATGCAGAGTGTGAAATTATTTTAAACTGGATCAAAACAAATCTTGCTTTATAATTACTATTTTTCTTTTTGGTCTTCATTTTGCTAAAGGTTTGGGAAATCAGAAGGATTTAAAACACGGACAGGACACAAGCTTTACATTACAGTCTTCTCTTCCTCATGGAAATTGCAGCATTAAACAGAAGCACAACTCTTCAGATGCACTGGATGATGTTTCTCACAGAGGACTTCACGCGTCTTACCGGATATCGAGAATGGAAAATTTACCAGAGGATGTAATTATTCACAGCCCAAGCCGGCGAAGTCACAACAAACGCATTACATGGGATTTATATGGAAATAATCTTACAAGCCTCTGTGAATTCATATAAACTTTCATATACGATTACAGGAAAAAAAAATAAGGAAAAAAGTATGACTTATTTTTCTAGATTCGTAATAATCACATTTAAAGATTTTCTAGATGCACTATATATGTATAAGCTTCTCTCACTTATTGGATTATTGAAATTATAAGAAGAATTTTCAACTGTTCATTTAAAATGATTTCATTTCAAATAACCTTCTACAGAGTGCATTAGTCCCGCTCACTATTTCAGCAGCGTTGGTTCTGGAAGTGTTTCTTCCATTCATTTTTTCCATAAGGATTTTTTTTTTTTTTTTTAAGTATTTGTTAAAGTGTTGTAAGCCATGAACCAGCTACGAGGTGAATCGCAACATTACAATCTTTGATTTGAAGCAAGTATTTGAAAATGAGACAAAAAGACAAAGGTACAAGACTAAGTACTTAACAGCTGTAGTGAGAGCAAAAACTACAATCCTGTGAACCATTGAAAATGACAATCAAATTAAAAACGATGGAGAAATATAAAACTATTCATTTAAGATTGATTGAATAAACAGAAACAATATATTTTAAGTTCAGCGCACGTTTGATGCTATTTGCTCACTGCAACTCTCTGATGAGTGGAATTTTCTGTACAGCATCATGGGTAATGTAGTTTTTCACCAGGGATTCGGCAATTAAACATGATTATTTAAAGTATACTAGTTGAAATAATGTGACTCGAAGGCTTCAACAAAAGCATATATCATTGATTAACAACCCTGGCACTCACAGTAGGTCTGTCTTTAATAAGTTATTGCTAAAAATCAAATTCCCTATGGAGAAAATGAACTGCATTTTTACTTCTGGAACCAAACTGTTGCACTCTATTACAACTACAGGCATAATCATGGAAACAACAGTGAACGTTCACCTTTCTGTGACAGGAAGTCATGTGATACAGTCATCATAAAGTTGCGCTCACACAAGATTATGATGAACACTGATCTGCAATATTGAAAAAAAAAAAGTTTGGCCAATACAGGATCTAAGTGTCTCTGTAAATGAGCTGTTGGTGCAATATAAAATAGCAAGCTGTTACAAGAAAGTACATTACATTTCTATTTTATTGTTTTCAATTTATTTTGAATGTATTTTTACAGATATTACATATGATTCCCTAGAGTGTGACATCACATCCTGTCTGTGACCGCACTCTCTACACCTGCACTGAACACTCAAACAATGTTCCTGTTGTGAAAATGACGAGGAACATCAGAACAAATAAGATAACCTGGAGCGTGTCTCACAGGTCTGAGACAGTAATGAGAGCAGCTCAGTTTGTCTTCAGCGTTCAGAAAGAAATTTAGAAATTTAGTCACAGGTGAAGAAAAACACGTTCAAGAGATACTTCAACAGAGAAATAGAAATGATAGATTGCATAAAGAAAATTAAGTGAAAAATGAAAATGAAATGGCTGTCAGAACCTATTTTTACGACATTATTATTTTTTATAACAATTAAACAGATTTTACCCAGAATTCTCATTACCTTAATTAATACATTCATATTTAACAAATGAATCTAATTATATCTAATACACACACACACACACATAGAGAGAGAGAGAGAGAGAGATTATTAATTCGATTAATTCGAGAGACAAATTCGATTATTATTAATACTTATGAATATTATATTATTAATATATTATTAATATTACTAAGAATATTCAGTAACTTAATCATATTATTATTAATTATTTTTATTATTTATAATATATTATAAAATCTAATTATATTATAAATGTAAAGTTTTTTGATTACACATATACATTATATATATATATATATATATATATAATATGTAATACACACACACACACACACACACACACATACATATACACACATATATACACACACACACTTTTTATATCTTTTTCAACAAAATAATAAATAATGAAAAGTGATTTACATGCATTACCGTAATGAGTATTGCAGGGGAAAATATGCTTAATTGTAAATTAAATGTCTTGAACATAAATTCTTGAACAAGAACTTGAACATTTAGAAATTAAGCTAAATAAAAGTTTTCTTTTTTAACCTTGATTTTAGAGAGAATAATACATATCTCTGTCATTAAAATTTACTCATATGGCCAAATACAGAGAGAGATGAAGAAAAAAAGGATAAAAATGAGAATCCCAAACAACCTCATGTAATTTTTACGTCAAGCACTGCTAACATCTCTCAGCTTTAGCTGTCACATCGACAGTCTACAGGGAGAAAACGCCTTGTTCTTCTCACATACCGCCATCTGCGTGATTTGCTACAATACCACTGCACCTGGAAACGCCAAACGCACATCTCAGATACATTAACGAGTTGTTCGGTCTGGCTCTGTATGCACGATGTGGATTAAATGAACACTACCAGCTAGTGAAATGCAGTGCACAGAACAGTGTGTACAGAACCAGAGTGAAAACCACACTGAAAATCACACATCCTTTTTAGATGAAAAACCATTTAAGTGATCAAAATATCTAGCAAAACAGGGTTAAAATCATCTCCAACGATACGGATCTCAGCCCACAGCATGATATCACAAGAGCAAAGCATTCTGGGAATGTGACCGCAGAGGCCAAAAACAGCATGTCATCTGCAGATATGTGCCAAAGTCTTTTAAAAAGGGCAAAATACTCCACTTGACTGACAAAAAAAAAAAAACAGCATTCCACTGAATTCACTCTCCATTTTGGCATCTTCAGAAACAATTCAACAGTTGTGATTCTCAATAGCTCTACTGTAGCCTATGATTAGATGTTTTCTGTTCCTTAAAAAAGTGCAATTGATTTATTATGTGCAATATTGTGTATTTTATACAGTTTTTAAAACTATTTACTATACAAAATAAAACTTGAAAAATACAAAGAGTGGCTCTGAGTCTGTCTGATGCTTCAGCGTACTCGCTTCTGAATGTATAATGCATTTTAAAGCTTTTTTTATCCATAGGCATGTAAAAAAATAAAATAAATAAAATTACATAAATAGATGAGTAAAGAAATGCGTATATATAGCATTTTATTCAAAGAAAAAATAGTATTTGGAGTAGAAACAAATGATTGATTAATATTACATATGATATAAAACTGTCCATTTATCCACTTTTATGAAGGAAGAAAGAAACTTTTTAACTCATAAATCACTGCAACTGAGGTAAACAAATCAGAGGTTGCTGACATTAACCAAGCTCAACTGGCCTGAGGGGAAAAAACACTCCAAAACCTCATGGTAACAGTGAGTTTTCAATGGTGGTCTCACATAAGGATTGTGTAATGTTGTATTTCACCGGAAATTTGGTTTTTGATCACAGCGACCCTACTGTTGCATTGCAGATGCTAATTGCTGGAATGTAATTATGTGAGAAAAGCAGCTTTAGATTCTAAAGGAAGTGAGATCTGTTCCCCGTCAGGTTCACCATTCTTCCACCCAGATTACACTGGATAATAATAAACCCACTGCAGCAATCCAGGAGCAGCAGGGAGAAAATAAGTATAAAAATACAGACCCCATGACTACGATTCACTCCAGATGGCAACAGTAAGTTCATGGAATTGATTCTGTGGAAATACTTAATATTAGTACAAAGCCTGATGTGAGGATCAAGATAACAGTAATGAGAAAAAAAAAAAAAAAACGGTTTCAGAAAAACACCTGAGGCAAAAAAATAAATAAATAAAAATATTAGCAATAAAAATAAGTAAAGAAAAAGAGAAATGGAATGGAAAAAAAGCCCATGTGGACATTGAATTTATTAGATAAAATAAAATTTGATAAAATAATTTAAAATAATAAAAAAATGACTAGGTGATTTATAGTTAACTAAAGTTAAATAAATTTTATTTACTACACTTTGAATAGGAAAAAGAAGCCAATATGGATATTGATGTAATTGTGCATCCTCAATTTAAAATCAGATCAAATCAAAAGAAAGCCATTTGAGCAAATATTATATATATATATATATATATATATATATATATATACACACACATACATAGATACACACACATACACATACATATATACACATATATATATATATATATATATATATATATATATATATATATATATATATATATACATATATACATATATACATATATACATATATATATATATATATATATATATATATATATATATATATATATATATATATATATATATATATATATATATATAAACAGCCCTACTACACGTTAAAGCAGTTAGAAAGCTGCATTAAGCCACCCGTCTTTTTTGTTTTATTATTCCTTTTTTCCAGTGAGATAATGTTCCTTTTCGAAGGGATCCTCAATGTATTTCTCTCCCTCACTTTCTTTCCGAGCAGCAAAGCAGGGAAAGAAAGTGAGTTATTAAAATTCTCCAGGTCACGATGAAGGAGTGTGCGCGTATTTCCATGTTTATTAAGCAGGGAATTCCCATGCATGCTTGCAGCGGCAACCGTTCGGTATTTCCCATGCGAGAGAGTTTGGAAAAACTCATCTGAAAAGAACTTAAAGGAGGACAGTCAGCAAAAACCTACAGATAGAAATAAATCAATCCGAAGAGCCTCTCTATCATCACAAATGTATATTTAATGCAGAGAGAATGTGGTGAGAATGTAAATCTAGGAGGGTTTTGCTGCACTGATGCTGCAGACCGCACCTGCCGTCAGTCCTGCAATGTCAATCAAAACAGAGCAGCCAATCAAAAGCCTGCTGCCTTTGCCTGATCCCTCCTACTGCAGAGGAATGGGAGGAGCTAAAATACTCAAGCACAGATCCTGACAATGAGAGAAAAACCCTCCTGAAAAATATAGATGAGATTTATAAAGCTCTTGAATGTAAGACAAGCAGAGAAAAGACTAAAACACTAACACAGGATCGCTCAAACTGGAGCGATCCTCCAGATCTTGTCATCTGATCATGCAATACTCACTATATATGCAAAATATGATGCTATAGGAGGTTGTTCTGAGTGGTTTTTAGCATCTTGCTATGCACAAGGTGTTCTAGATGGTTAAACATGGCATTGCTAAGTAGTTGCTAATGTATATTAGTTGAAAAATATCAAAATAGCTCCCTTAGGTCTCAAAGATATTCTGTAATTGGGTTCCTCCTTTATCCATGGGACCTTTAGACTCTTATTTCACTGTCAAAGAGTAAATACAAGCCTCTCCCTCAACTATTGCATGATGAGACGTGTCATTCGCAGTCAATAATCAAGAGACATCTGTAGGATTCAGACTTTTTGAAGTTTAAGAATAATTTTTAACTGGACTTGCTTTACTGTAAGTGCACATCTGCATGCAGGACGTGTGTGTGTGTGTGTGTTGCTGATCAGTCTCATTTAAATTCTACACTCACATCCAGCAAAACCACAGAGAAAAGTTAATGCATAAATATGAATCCAAGCGACAGAGCCCTGACGAACAAGGTCAGTGTGAGAGAGCCGCCCACAGAGAGCAAACACACACACACACACACACACACACGCGTGCACACATGCACAAACTCTAAATGTACTATCAATCTACACAATCCAACCGAATCTGAAGAACATGCTAATACATAAAAGACATAGCTTCAATCACAAGGATATAATAATTCTGAGACCTTCAAATATTGACATACAGCATTAAATAATGACATGTTTGCATAATTGTAAAGCAGGGGCTGGGAGTCTTTGGAGATGCTGTAAAATGGCATAAATTGAAGGGCTTTTTTTTCATGATTTGTCAAGCAACATTTTAAGCTATTTATAGCCAATTAGATCCAAAGTGTTGAATTTAAACAATTTTAACCAAGAATTAGTCTATTAAAAAAACAAGAATAATTAAATGCGTACTTTAAAAAAAAAAAAATTAAAAATTCATGCTACAAATAGAGGAGCTAGCAATGCCAAGATCATGGGTTTGATTCCCAGGGAATTCATAAGCCGAAAAAGCCATTTGTAGCCAATTAGATTCAAAATGATTCATTTAAATTTAATCAAGAAATGAAAACTTATTAAAACCCTTAAAACCTTATTAAAAATAATCATGTTTTTAGCACTGCTTTTCAGCAAATGAACACATGAATAGTTATTTATCATTGTGATGCATCAATATAATTAATGCATACTAAATATAGTAAATGCATACTTAAAGTTCTAGTATCTCAAACAGTAGAGCGTGGCACTAGCAACGCTAAGGTCATGGGTTTGATTCCCAGGGAATGCATGAACTGAAGTCATTTTCAGTTCATAGCATTCTCCTTTACTTGATCACAAGAATATTTATTTATATCTTTTTATGAATTAATATAACAAATGCACACTAAATATAACAAATATTAAACAAGCTCAAATAGTATAAAGCAGGGTGCCAGCAACACCAAAGTCACGGGTTCAATTCCCAGAAAATTCATGAATTTAAAATGCAAGTTGATTTGGATAAAAGCGTCTGCGAAAACGCATAAATGTGAAAGTAATAAACATTCACCTATATACAAATTACAAAAATCGTACAGACTTTACTGATGATGCAAAAGAATCAAAGATTCGATTCAATGAAACTGAATCGATTCACAGAAATGACATTAAGGGGCCGTTTACATGACAACGTTTTCAGCCAAAAACGGGAAACTTTGTGTTTTGCCTGTTCGTTTACACGACAACGGTGTTTTGGGGACTGAAAATGCATATTTTGGAAAACGGGTTTCAAAGTGCAAGTTTTTGAAAATGCGGCCGTTGTCGTTTCCGTGTAAACACCCAATACAGGAATCTTTGAAAACGGTGACGTCATGCACGTGCGTAGTACATGTACATTGTAGACATGTGTGGTACGTGTCAATTTTAAAGGCAAGCGCGAACAAACATACACAACAATGGCGGAGTACATGGTACTGTTGTTGCTGCTCAAGAGTTTGCTAATGCTTCTTCAGCAAAGTGTGGATTTAATTCACCAATATTACAACCAACAGCGGAGACGCATCATATAATCGTCACTTCCCTACAGGTACTGTTTACTTCCACAGAATAAGGTGGTACTGTTTACTGACAAGGTGACAGCGCCACCTACTGCCCTGGCATACTTAATACAGCGTTTTTGGCCGTTTTCGCAGATGTGTAAACGCGAATCGTTTTGAAAACGTTGTCGTGTATACGTGAAACTTTTTAAAAACGCAAGGGAAAAACTTTTCCGTTTTTAACTACATCGTTGTTGTGTAAACGTAGCCTAAAATGTCTTAATTCTCTCATACTCACAAGTCAGAATGAAACTAATTTAATTGCATTCTAATATTCAGTTTTCATAAATGTTGGATATTTCACCCGGCCCTCTTCCCGACAGATGTGCTCGGCTTGGCACACGACTGCACCGCATAAGACTGGGGATTTACTGCAAAGAGTACATGTACACTGAGAGCGATGAATGGGCATTATATGACTCCATCATTAGGACCTGAGCATCTGGAGTTTAGAGACCTTTTAACATAAGCTCAGAAGAAAGAAGAGGCATAAATCAGAGGTTAGTTCTATAGTAACACCACAGCGTAGAGCGTCCGCAGACCTACTTACTGAACTCTAGAGGAGAGAGAATGATGGCGGTGTAATAACAGACAAAGGCAGGAAAGTACTTCAGCGGCACATCTGTGATCAAGCGATCTCTAGAGACATTCATACCGTAAACGTGCTGGTCAAATGCTGCAGCAATCTGATGACTTAAGGACTGTAACATTAGTGGAAAAGTGCAGGACTGATGCTACATTCATGTTTTGAGGTTAGAACATATTGATGTCTGAAGCAGCTGATGAAAAATTACACCATGCCAATTACTTGTGTAAAAGCAGTAGTGAACTATATTCACAGCACAACTGCTAAGTAAAATTGATTGTATGGTTTGAATATATAAATTATTTATACTTTAATATTTTAATTTTTTATTTTAATATGTTACTATTTTTTCTATATATACACACATATACATACATATACATACATATATATATATATATATATATATATATATACACACATATATATATACACACACACACACACACACACACACACACACACATATATATATATATATATATATATATATATATATAAGTATCAGCCGACATTGGATATTTTTCAGCTGATTCTGGGTTAATTCGAATAAAAATAAATTTAATTTTAATTCAAATAATGGTCAAAATAAAACACCACACACACACAATATATTGTATGTGTGTATGTATATAATTTCAATGTTCTCAACTTATTTTCCAACTTTCATGGTCTGCCTTTGGTGCTTTTGCATCTTTTTCGACACTTGAAAGCTCTATTCTTCAATAACTATAATTGCATAAAGGGTTTGGAGTGAAATGAAGACTAGTAAAGGATGAGAAAATATTCTTTTTGGTGCGCTATTCCTTTAAACACACAAACACAGGCGTACAGAGGTCGAGGAAGAGAGATGTTTAGCATGCATATGGAGAGATGTGGCTGTAAAAGTCAAGGACGGCCACTATTAGCATCTCTGCACTGCCGGCAGCCTGAAGCTCTCTGACTATCGCCTAACACTTGATCTCAGATCACCTCGGACAGGATGAAGATGAACAACAGCAAACGTAAGCAATGTGTGCTTCTGTAATCACAGGAGCTGCAGATGCAGTGCCAAAAGATGCTGCACATTCCCACCATCTGCTCAAAATCAAAGCAACACTAACAAACCAACAGTGATCAAAACGCTGAGAAATATTTACACCGCACAAAAATGCACTGGCTCAACCAATGGTGTGAGTTTGGGGGCAGGGCTAGGAGTTTCCCGACCAATGAGGAAGAGAGTGTTTGGGAAACCTGTTTGAAAATAGACATTATTCACAGAAACGGCACACTTTAATGTGTTAAAATATGCCTCAATGTGTTATTTTTCTGTCCAGACCACAAAAACAACAAGGATTTGAGTTGGATATGCCAAAAAAAAAATCAGATTTTTGCTGCCTGTCTGAACAAAGCCCGGCTGTGAGCTTCTGTGTGTGTGTGCATGTGTGGATCCATCTGAGGATTGCAGACAGCAGACCGATCGCACTGCTGTGGTAGAACACACTGTCACTAACCACAGACACAGGAAACCCAAAAACTCAGCACATCCCAGAGGAACAGCCCTGTGACTGAGAGAAATGCTTACTATGAGAGGAGAGTCTCGGCCCATGGAGATCACCGTCCTGTTTACCGTCCTCAGCAGCTTCTCCATGATGATCTGTACGTGCCACTGCGTTGGGCCCTAAAACCACAAATAAATCATTTATCCACACAAGACAACATTTTCAGAATAAACAGCAACTAAGACAGTTTCAAGAAGTTATTCACCATTAATCTGCAATTGCAATATAATATATGATTTAAATCAAGGTGGACGAACGATAATCTTAACCTCGCTGATATAGGCCTAAGTAATGAACGACTGAAATCAGTAGTTAAAATACATGGTGTCTATTTAAGAAAACAACCGTCACAACTTCATGCCAGAGGAAAATGTCAATCAAAAGTTTATCTTGGATTATCTAGGATAGAAATAATGCTTCATCCACATTATCAGGGATAGAAATATATATTCTTAATAATTAGGGCTGTCAATTTAGGCCACGCTAATGTGGGGCATGACCATGTGTTTAGAAATTAAATAACTTTTAAATGCATTTTGTCTATTCAATGACTTCCTCATTTGACACAAAGTCTAAAATTAAAGAAATTTATTAAATGTATTTAATTGATTAAAATTAGCACATTTTCTCATTAGGGGAAAAATATATATTTTTAATAAATACATAATTACTGCTGTCAGTTTGAGACATGTTCATGCAGGACATGACCTTGTGTTTATAAAATAAATAATATTTTAAATTTGAATGCATTTTTAAATGCATTCATTCAATAATTTTCTCATTTGACAATAAACTCTTTGAATTATCTTAATTTTCAGTAGATTTTCTCACCAAATAATGATACATGCAATTATTCAGGATTAATTTGATTTATTAAAATAGCCTGTCAATTTATTAATACTTTAATAAATGAATGACTAAAAATGAATAAATAAATTAATGAAAAAAAATGAATGAATGGATGAATGAATCGATCAATGAATCAATCAATCTATCAATCAATCAATCAACAATCACAAACGAACAAATGAACGAAAGAAACTTCATAGTCGGTATGTTTATGAAATTTATGGGCAGTAAATCTTGTTTTCTATTCAATATTGATTAATGCCGATCATAAAATATACAATTTATATTTGAGATATCTTTTGAAACTTGATGCTAACAATTGTGTTGAAGTGAGTCAGTGCTGCGGGGAATCAGTGTGATCACGGTCTAACGCTGCTGGAGTCATGTTTACTAGGCAAGGACAGATATACTGAATTAGTAAGCACAGTAAAGAAACTTCTTCAAATTTCACTGGTGTAAAAGCAAACTGCATCAGATCCATCGCTGCGAGCTGTCTGTGTGTGTGTGTGTGTGTGTGTGTGTGTGTGTATGTTTGTTAGAGGGTATCATGATACAGTCACAGCAGATCGTCAATTATTAAACAAGCATTTCCAAGGTCCTCCTCAAAGGATGCTGCTGATCTCCAACCAGAGATGAGAGTAAGAGAAAGAGAGCTGTGTGCTCAACTGTGACGTGTGTATTACGCAACACACACGCACACACTCAATTATCAAGCATACACACACACAAATAACGGTTTAAAGGATGCTTCACCCACAACACCAGGAAGTGAGGAAATCAGTGACGTCCATTCATCCATGTGTAAAGCAGCATTATTTTAGTGTCTTCTAGACACTAATATAGTTTTTATTAATATTTTTCATTACTTTTTATTTTTCTAAATTAATTTAAATTCATATTTCCAATTACATTTTAGTAATTTTGTTGTTGTTGTCATTAAACTAAATTATTCATTTTAGTACATTTTTTAATATTTTCTGATTTTCTATTAATTTTAGTTAAAGTTTATTCACTTTGTTGTGTTTTTGTAATTTTAATAGTTACATGTTTTAATGTCTATACAGTTTATATAAATTTTAGTTATTTTAGTACATTTCATTTTTATATCCTCTGCTTTCATTTTACTTATTTTTTTTATTATTATTTTAAGTCTATTACCTAAAATACTGTATGCAAATGTGGTTGTTTAAAAATGCACTTATTCTAAAAGTAGTGCTAAAGGACATTTCATTTAACACAGATGGTAAGGAAGTTTTCTATTGATCATGATGGCAGTAATTGATCAAATGACGGAGAAGAGAGCAGCGAGTTTGGATATATGCCCGGTTAAAACACAGTTGAGTGCCATAGAAGCCAATTAACAGTCAGAACACGAGCCAAAAAATTAACTAACCGTAATTAAATAAACTCACATCTCTGAGTGGGTCACATACAGGTCACAAAATTTGAAGGATGTGACACGGGATAAACACAGATTTTCCCTTTTTTGGGGTGAACTACTGCTTTAAGAAGCAGAGAGCTGTGTGTGTGTGTGTGTGTGTGTGTGTTTCTCACCACGTCCTTCCTGTAAAGCACCTCCAGGATGTTGCTGAGCAGTTGGCAGCAGGAGTCCAGCTCCTCATGATTCTCCAGGTGAAGTTTGAGCTGCTCCGTCATCAAAGGCAACAGGATCTCTCTACAGTCTACACACACACACACACACACACACACACACACACACACACACACACACACACAGCAGGTGAAATAATCTCTTTACACCCTGAAGTGAGCAAACCCGCAGACATGAAATATAAATTTATCAACCTACTAGCCAACCTAACCAAGCAATAAATAATTAACTACAGACCACATTGAAAACATGAAAATCAAAATTTTCCAAAACCACAAAATGTAGCTTTAGATTTAAAAAATATCAAAACAAATAAATGACATCACATAAAATAAACAAGTAATATTCTGTCTTCTGCAGTACAGCTTACCGAATGTAAGCAAATGAGTTCATCATGAAAATTTATATTCATCATTATAATTTATATAATAACAGATTTGTAAATGATGAATTAAAAAAAAAAACACATTAAAAATTCTAAATAAAAATAGTCAGATGACACTGAAAACATGAAAACCTAAATCTTTTTAAAACCACAAAATCAAGTTAGAGAATAATATACAAATAATTGTAATAAAAATTAAAATAATATAGTTGAAAACACTACATTTAAAAAAAAAAAATTTTCATTAAAAATTCTCAAATTAAAAAGAACAAATAAATGAATAGACAAAATCAAGTTATAAAAAAACAAAAGTGTAAAAAAAAAACAAGTCGTATATAGGGCTGTCGCGGTGAAGGAATTTCCCTTGCGGTAATTTTGAGTGGCTCAATAGTATGCGGTATTACCGCATGTATATATATCTGTGTGTGTATGTGTTACGATGTAACAAGGTCATATTCAGAAACCGAAACTAAATCGCGTTGAAACAGGAAGTGAAGTAAACAAGAGAATGACAAAATAACAGTCCACATAACAAAACAAACCTGACAATAAGATCGTTAGTCTATTGTTAGCCTAATATTTATATAAATAACAGTTAGTTCTGATCCTCGAATCTGACTGACAAGATACTTTTTCTGTTGATATTTCAGCTGCGTGTTTTAGACGGGCTGTCAATCAGTGCAGTTTCATTGTTGCGCCACAAGGTGGCGTCAAGAGAGTGTCTTTGAGTGAGTCTTTAAACCGTTCATTCAACTACACGTTCAGAAACGCTGATTCACTCAGAGAGATGTAATGAAACACGCTGCTGAAATCATTTTAACTTTGAGCGCCACTTTTAAAGGCTCAGCTGACCAGCAATGCATCAATGCTAAGACAGATTTTGCTTTCCTTGGACATGATAACCTGTTTTCACAAATATACAAGATTCAGCCTGAAGGCCAGACGCAGGTAATCGCAAGCGCTCAGTCGATCTCTCTCATTCGCTGTCTGTTTAGTGCAAATCTACTGAGCCTCTGTACAAATCAGCATGGTACACATTATGATATCATTACTAATATTCAGTACACATGCACGAAGTGTAAAATGAGAAGGGCGTAACCTTACGAAAAAGAAAACACGCAAATATCGCGGTTGCTGCATTCCTCTGCGGTTATGATCGTCAATAGCGCGGTATTGCGATATTGCGGTTATCGCGACAGCCCTAGTCGTATAACACTAAACAAGTAGTATTTAAGATTCTTCACTATTTGTAGATGACTAACCAAATGTAAATAAATGAGTTAATGATTATGATAATTTCTAATAAATAAATAAAGTTGAAAGAGCTAAATTTAAAAGACCAGTTATTTTTTATTAAAAATCATAAATAAAAACTGAACAAATACATTAATAGATCATACTGAAAATGTGAAAAATCAAAATCCTTTTAAAACAACAAAATCAAATTTAAAAAGTAAATAAAAAAGGTAAAACACTAAAAATAAATATTTAAGTGTCTTTTTGTAGGTGACTAACCAAATTTGAGTAAATGAGTGTCATTGATTATAATAATTTGCAATTGGACAAGAAAAATAAATAAAAATACATGTGAACATGCTGAAATTAAAAGAACTGACTATTTTTATGAAAAATACAAACAAACAAAACAAGTGTTTGTACTGTAAATTGTCAAGGTAATCACTTGGGACCACTTGATTACAAAATGGCCCAATATTTTCTGATGAAAACGCCTCAACTAAACATTTCTATCCTTGCAGAAGACAGCAAACTCTCTCTCTCACACACACACTTGAAAGTGACATCTGCTCCATAACTACAGGGGAAGAAATCAAATAAATGCCATACAATCAATAAAACAGGAAGTGGGCGTGGCACATAATCTGTCCATCAGCGTGGGAGGCGGGGCTTTGTGAGTGTGTGTGTGAGAGCTGAATCAATGTAAATCTGTTTTTCTTCAATGAGGAGTCATTACTGGAGCAAACACACACAGGAACTCCCGCTGGCCTTCCTGAAAGCTCATTTATCATGCTGTTCAGGCCAGTTTAAACTTTCACAAATAAATCCACACTATCCTTTTACGACTGCATGCACAATACGCTTATGCATTAAATAACTGACCTGCCCGTGAACTCTGAGACGGCACTTTACCAGGCAGAATTAAAATCAGGGTCACAGCAGCATAAATCACAGCGTCTGACATCAGCAACGAGCCGGCTTTCCTCAAATGAGGCCTGACTTCTGCTTTCCTTCATTTTACTCAACAAAGACAAACTTTGCACAAGTTATTCCAGGACAGAAGTCTGAGATTCCCAGGACGCGTCGTCAAACACACAGCTACAAACAACGCCAACAAACACAGCCATTTATTTCAATAGATTTCTTGTAATCTAGATGGCTTTTAATGCATCAACTAGTAAAGCAAAGTACTGGCAATCTCAAGGTCATGAGTTTAACTCTCAGAAAACACAAATGCTTATAAGAAATGTTATATATCTGCCAAATGAAAAGATTTTAAAGAAAAATCTTAATAAAAATTCTAGACTCATCCTCAGACGCACACTGCAAATAAAAATGGAAAAAGCAGTTTCAAAATTGGCTTCAATCTGATTAAATGTCTTTAAAGCAATTTCCAGGAGTTGGTGCACAAGCTTTTTTAAAGCCTGCTGAGCGAGCAAAAATAAATAAATAAATAAATAAAAGTGCCAAGCTGAAACCATGCACATTTCAGAGAAACTACTAATTGTTGAATTTTAAGTTTACATTTAAGGTTTTCCTGTTTTTTTTTTATGCAGAGATATGTTAATAACTAATGCATATTATATGACTTGCTAGAATATTTGATTCTGATCATGGTAATCTGTGGTCACGTTTCCCACATTCTCTCTTTTCTTGCATTATAAAAGAATTTAAACAGAAATTTCAACTGCTTATTATTATTATTATTATTATTATTATTATTATTATTATTTTAATGTGGAAATATGTGGTAATAAACTGCATCATTTTTTCAGCGAGTTATCACTCTGTTGAATTGTGGCATGAAGGATTTTACATTTAATAGTCTCTAAACATCACAATATATAAATAAAAAGAAATAAATAAAAAGAAAAACAAAAAGATAAAAAAGATAAATGCATAAACATTCAAATACAAATAAATGCATAAATGAAAAATTTAATACAAACAAATAAATGCATAAAAATAAATAATAAACAAATAAATGCATGAATAAATAATTGCATGAATGAATCAATCGTTAGTACAAAGGCATGGTCACTGTGAAGGAACTAAATGCAAAGATCAATCTACAGGTTCATTTGAACTCAGGGGGGTCCAGTGACAGATCTCTTTCATAAGAGCAGATTTTCCTTTGTTACCGTCATAAAATGCAAAAGAAGAATCGACAGACGCTGTTTTCACACTTCTGTTCAGTCGAACAGAAAAGATCAGTGAGTATTAAAAGTATAAAAAGTGTTTTTAAAGCAATGCATTTACAGCCTTTCAGATGAACGTTGATGGTACGCACAATCGCATTACACAGCTAAAAACGTTCATCTAGCGTCTGTGAGTTTAGAGAGGGAAAACAGGTTACAGGAGACATGGAGAGACTGACCTAAACCTCAGTGAGCAGCTTTACTTAGACTGAAACATCTACTACAGAACCACTGGCTCCTGTAATTAAAGATTCAGCAGACGAATCACTTCTTTACATTAAGTTAAAGAAGCATTCGATAAAGATGGCCATTTAGAAGCACAGTCACCCTTGCTCACTTTCAGTTTTGTGTCTGACTTTTGAGGATATTGCAGTTGTTAAAAATGCATATGCATCAAATTCTGTAAATATTCTGTATCATAAGAAAGCCGGATTAAGGGCTATAATGTTTGGAATGGCTTTCACACAAGCGCAACGGAGCCTTAAAATACCATCTAGGTAGGCAACACACTAGGTTTCAGAACAGATTGAAGCTAGAAAGTGAGAGAGAGACCAAAGTAGAGAGAGAAAAGCATTGAATCTTCATCTTCAGGGGACCAAATTAAAATTGTAAAGCCAGGAAAAAAGTTTAAATACATGATTCATCAGGGTTATTACTTACTGTAACAAAAATAAAATAAATATTATATAAATAAAAAAAGAATAAAAAACAATAAAATAACATGCATAAACGTTCAAATAAATAAATGTATAAACTATTTATGCATTAAAATACATAAATGCATATATAAAGGCATGAATAAGCGCATTTATATATAAACAAATAAATAAAGGCTTTATGTTCTAAGTCAAAAGGCACAGTCTTTGTGAATTGGAGGATGATGAAGCCAATCATCAGTCTATGTTTACTGGAGTGAAATGCACAATCACAGGCTTTATGTGGTCCACAATTTCACATTGACGTGTGGCACCAATTTAAAGTCTACATTTTATATTTTCTGAAGAAAAATGTGAGTGGTGCTTGACCTTTGTTCAGATCGGAAACCTCAAGAATGAGTGTTAGTAATAGTCATGCTCGTCTTGAAAAACAACCATTAAAACTGCATATTAACATGCTGTCAAACAGAATTCAGAAATTAACTTCAGAATAACGCTCATTAGACAGAAACAAAATGCAAAATCCTCTGGAAACACGTCATTTGAGCGAGTCAACAATCATATTAAGTTTACATTAGCTAAATCTGTTAGAATAAATGGAAGTTGACAAATCTGTGCTGAAGTGCAATGAACCATATACACACACACGCATTACTCAGAAAAACAACAAGAAGTGACACCAGCCGCGAGCGCTCAAAACATTTGTTCAGGTTAGACAGGCCCATTTGTGGGTAATTTATTCCAGTGGATCTGTTGGCACTGGAAAGCGCGTTCTGGAGGAATCAGCGGCCGCAAACACACTCTGAGACGAGCCGTCCTTCAGTGAGACACGACAAAAAGATCTACAGCTCAACAACTTCTCAAATCTCATTTTTCCACTACTACTGGTGCCAAAAACACTGGCCAGAGTTAGAAAGACCAGCGGCAGCTTTCAAAGCACTGCGACAGAGGTCTGAAAAAATGACAAACTATAAATTTTTTTTTAAAAAATCAGTCAACCAAATAACATTAGTATTATTTAACCAGCTAACAAAAATATGATCGCTGGTCAAATCTTTATATTATATTATATTATATTACATTACATTACATTACATTACATTACATTCAGAGGTGGGTAGTAACGAGTTACATTTACTTCGTTACATTTACTTGAGTAAATTTTTTGGGTAACTAATACTTTTAGAGTATATTTAAAAATGGGTACTTTTACTCTTACTCAAGTACATTTTTAGTGAAAAAACGGTACTTTTACTTCGTTACTGTGGGCGACGCTCCTCTCGTTACCTTAATGTATTACAAGTTAAAAATCCTTAGGTTTATTCCAAACGCGCCGTCTACTTTTTTTCTGGGCACTGAGCGATGCCCGTTCGCAAATGATTCATTCTTTTGAGTCAATTCTGTTCGAAAGCTTGATCAAACCAGTTGGCAGACCAGTGAATCGGTTCGCGAATCAGTTTGAATGATTCGTTCAGTTCTGCCGCACGCACTGAGTCGTCTGAAGCGGTTCTCACTGAAGAGCTGTAACATCAAGAGCGCTGAAGACGTGGCTTTGGATCTACAGTCAGTTGAAAGCAAATCTTCAAAGGCTATGGTTTGCTAGCTAAGAAGATCTTTATTAGATGAACACCGCGTGTGCTGTCGGTTCCACAGGTAGATATTTGATTACAGTACACGATACTATTATGACATTACCAGTTTGTTGTACATGTACCTTACACATTAAATATAATGTATAATTTATTCATTAAATAAGCCGTCACAGAGTATGAAATGAACAACCGCCAAACCCGCGTTAGTTCCAGGAGGAATGCCTTTGCCTAGACACAATTAATATTGATATTTTCACAATATTTACGCTTGCAGAAATAAAGGCCACATTTGTTTACATTTTGCAGAACAGACAGAAGAAGATCCGTCAATGTGTATTTGTTTCGTTATGTTCAGATGTTCTGTAGCGGTCATGTGAGGAGTTTTCACTCTTCTCAGTGTCAGAGGTTATAAACACATACATTTATAATACATAATTAATATACTTTAAAAATATAATTTAATTCAATTCAGTGATGCAAATCAGAATTTTTAACAGCTGTTACTCCAGTTTTCAGAGTCATATGATCCCTCAGAAATCATTCAGATATATTGATTTATTATCAGTGTTGTTGAAAAAAAACAGCATCTGCTGGTTAGGTATGTTTTGAAGCTGGGATGATGGTTTATGCTGGTCCTTAGCTGGTTTAAGATGGTCATGTGCTGGTCTTAAGCTGGTCCAGCACATGTCCAGCTTAAACCAGCTAAGGATCAGCATAAACCAGCAAAAGACCAGCTTAAATCAGCTCAAACCAGCATCCCATGCTTCAAAACATACCTTACCAGCAAAAGCTGTTTTTTTTCAACAGGGAACAGTTTTGCTGCTTAATATTTTTTGGAACCTGTGACATTTTGTTCAGGATTCTTTTATGAATAGAAAGCTATAAAAGAACAGCATTGATAATAAATCAGGCTGATAAAAATTCTGATTTGCATCACTGAAATAAATTACATAAAAAAAAACAAAAAACATTAAAAGTATTTTGAATGGCTGTGTGTGTGTGTATATATATATATATATATATATATATATATATATATATATATATATATATATATATATATATATATATATATATATATATATATATATGTGTATGTGTATGTGTATATATATATATATGTGTATGTGTATGTGTATATATATATATATGTGTATGTGTATATATGTGTATGTGTATGTGTATATATATATATATATATATATATATATATATATATATATATAGAGAGAGAGAGAGAGAGAGAGAGAGAGAGAGAGAGAGAGAGAGATAGATATTTAGATAAAATTTATATATCTAAATAAAAATAGACTATTTTCAGTATATGATCCAAAGTAACTAGTAACTAACTACTTGTGTAGTTTTTTTTATCCGATACTTTTTTACTCTTACTCAAGTAATTATTCAGACTATTACTTTTACTTTTACTTGAGTAAATATTTCTTCAAGTACTTTTACTTTTACTTGAGTACAGTTTTTGGGTACTCTACCCACCTCTGATTACATTAAATTCATTGTACATGAATCAGAATCAGAATGAGCTTTATTGGCCAGGTATGCTTATACATACGAGGAATTTGTTTTAGTGACAGAAGCTCTACAGTGCAACAGAAAGAGAGCAACAGGACAGGACACAGATAATAAAAGAATAATATACAAATATACAAATAGGCAATGTACAAATAGCAAAAACACAATATATAATATAGACAATTATGGTGTACAGGTCTGATATGTGCAAATCTGAAATGAAAAAATATGTGTGGTGAATAAATAATTTATAATAGTGTTGTGTGTTCCACGTTTAATGTCAAGTGTTCATGACATGGATTGCCTGAGGGAAGAAACTGTTCCTGTGTCTGGTCGTTCTAGTGCTCAGAGCTCTGTAGCGTCGACCAGACGGTAACAGTTCAAAGAGGGAGTGTGCTGGATGTGAGGGGTCCAGAGTGATTTTGCCAGCTCTTTTGCTCACTCTGGATAAGTACAGTTCTTGGAGAGTGGGGAGGGTTGTACCAATGATTCGCTCAGCAGACCGGACTACCCTCTGTAGTCTTCTGAGGTCAGATTTGGTAGCTGAGCTGAACCAGACAGTTATTGAAGTGCAGAGGACGGATTCAATGATGGCAGAGTAGAACTGATTCAGCAGCTCCTGTGGCAGGTTGAACTTCCTCAGCTGGCGAAGGAAGTACAACCTCTGCTGGGCCTTTTTCACAATGGACTCAATGTGATTGTCCCACTTCAGGTCCTGGGAGATGGTGGTGCCCAGGAATCTGAATGACTCCACTGCAGTCACAGTGCTGTTCATGATGGTGAGTGGGGGGAGAGCAGGGGGGTTTCTCCTGAAGTCCACGATCATCTCCACAGTTTTGAGCGTGTTGAGCTCCAGGTTGTTAAGACTGCACCAGACAGCCAGCTCCTTAACCTCCTGTCTGTAGGCAGACTCGTCACCGTCCTGGATGAGGCCGATCAGTGTGGTGTCGTCTGCAAACTTCAGGAGCTTGACAGAGGGGTCTTTAGAGGTGCAGTCGTTAGTGTACAAGAAGAAGAGCAGTGGGGAGAGAACACAGCCCTGAGGAGCTCCAGTGCTGATCGTACGAGTGTTGGATGTGTATTTTCCCAGCCTCACTAGCTGCTGCCTGTCAGGAAGTTGTTGATCCACTGACAGACGGAGGTGGGGACGGAGAGCTGAGTTAGTTTATTCTGAAGGGTGTCCGGGATGATGGCGTTAAAACCGGAGCTGAAGTCTACGAACAGGATCCTCACATAAGTCCCTGGTCTGTCCAGATGCTGCAGGATGAAGTGCAGTCCCATGTTGACTGCATCATCCACAGACCTGTTTGCTCTGTAGGCAAACTGCAGGGGGTCCAGTAAGGGTCCAGTGGAGGCCTTCAGATAAGCCAAAACCAGTCTTTCAAATGATTTCATGACCACAGACATTAGAGCCACAGGTCTGTAGT
This sequence comes from Spinibarbus caldwelli, assembly GCA_039654775.1. NCBI lineage: Eukaryota > Metazoa > Chordata > Actinopteri > Cypriniformes > Cyprinidae > Spinibarbus > Spinibarbus caldwelli. The sequence goes on along the minus strand of CM077257.1, from coordinate 3,705,551 downwards.
CATTAAGTCCAGTAATTTTGGGTTTCTTTGGGATGGGGATGATGGTGGAGCGTTTGAAGCATGAGGGGACTTCGCACAGCTCCAGAGATCTGTTGAAGATCTGTGTGAAGATGGGGGCCAGCTGGTCAGCACAGATTTTTAGGCAGGCTGGTGACACACCGTCTGGGCCTGGTGCTTTCTTTCTTTTGTTCTTCCTGAAGACCTGGCACACCTCATCTTCGCTGATCTGAATTGCAGGTGTGGGGGAGAGGGGGGTTGCTGGAGGTGTGAATGGTTGTGTGGAGAGGTGTTCAGGGCGGGTGTGGGGTGTTTTTTCAAACCTGCAGTAGAACTCATTCAGATTGTCTGCCAGTTGTTGATTCTCCAGAGTGCTGGGGGATGGTGACTTGTAACTGGTGATTTCTTTCATACCTTTCCACACTGAAGCAGAATCGGCGGAAGAGAATTTTTCCTTAGCTTGCCGGAATAATTCCTCTTTGCCACTCTGATCTCCTTTTCCATTGTGTATTTGGCCTGTTTATACAAGACTTTATCCCCCTTTCTGTAAGCATCTTCTTTGGCCTGACGGAGCTGTCTGAGTTTTGCAGTGAACCATGGTTTGTCGTTGTTGTAAGTTAGATGAGTCTTGGTAGGAATGCACATATCCTCACAGAAATTGATATAAGATGTTACAGTCTCTGTGAGCTCATCCAGATCATTTGCGGCAGCTTCAAAAACAGTCCAATCAGTAAGAGAGAAACAGGCTTGTAAAACCCGCTCTGTTTCATTAGACCATCTTTTAACAGTTCTTAATACAGGTTTTTCAGATTTGAGTTTCTGCCTGTAGGTCGGTATAAGATGAACCAAACAGTAATCAGAGAGTCCTAAAGCTGCTCGTGGGACAGAGTGATATGCATCCTTTATTGTTGTGTAACAGTGATCCAATATATTACTGTCTCTGGAGGGACATGAGATGTGCTGTCTGTATTTTGGCAGTTCGCAAGAGAGATTTGCTTTATTAAAGTCCCCGAGAATGATTAAAACAGAGTCTGGGTGTTGTTGCTCAATCTCTGTGATCAGATCTTCTTTAACACAGTTACATCTGTACACCACCTCTCATTGATGTAAAAGCACGTCCCGCCGCCGCGCGATTTCCCTGTTGATTCTGCCTCGTGATCTGCTCTGATCAGCTGGAAGTTAGGCAGATGTAGCACGCTGTCCGGTATGGCGTCGTTCAGCCAGGTTTCCATGAAACACAGAGCAGCAGAGTTTGAAAAGTCCCTGTTTGTCCGGGAGAGCAGAAGGAGTTCGTCCGTTTTGTTGGGTAGAGAGCGGAGATTCGCCAGATGGATGCTAGGCAATGCCGTTCTAAATCCACGCTGTCTGAGCTTCACGAGCGCGCCGGCTCGCTTCCCCCATCTGCGCGTCCTGAAGCGTTTGACCAGAGCTTCGGCTCCGCCAACTACAATGTCCCGCAAAACGTCCGAATAATCAAAAACCGGTAAAAGATTTTGTGGCGTGTTCTGCCGAATGTTCAGCAGATCATCCCTAGTAAAACTGATGGTGTTTGAGAAACAAAAAACAGGAAAAACGAACAAAAACAGTACAAACACTGAAGAGCAAAGCACAGTAGCTGCCATGTGCGGCGCCATCTTAGATCATGACAACTCTTCCAAAAATAGTAATAATTAAAAAAATAATAATTATAATTTAACAAACATAAAATAGAATAAAACAAAATAAAAATTAATCTAGGTCATTTAAAGTAGGGCTGCAACTAACGATTATTTTGATAAACGATTATTTTGATCATATTATTTATTTATTTTTTCCTCCGATTAATCGGATAAAAAAAAGCTAAATTTTCTTCATTTTTTATTTTGACAAAAACACTTCCACATTCTGCCCAATGTCCTTCAAACAAACGTGCCAAATGAATGCTATGAAAACATACAGTGCTTAATTTATTAGACCACCTGTCATAATAAAGAGAAAACACAAATATTGTAGGAATCCGTCAAAGAATTGTTTAAATCTAAAAATGTTATTGTCATTTATTGGGCAAATAAACTGAAACAACTAAATATTTATTCACATAATAAAAAATAGCCTCTTGCCTTTCATAACAGCATGCATTCTTGCTGGCCTTGTTTAGCTACTTTTTGACTGTAATTGGGTATCTGAAAAAGATCTTTCATTCTTTCATAGATAACAGAAATAATTATATTATAGCGTTAGAAACACCCTACTGTTACTAAAGAGCTTACACATATTGGAGGACTAACCAATACAGATAGCTAAAAAATGATTTTAGTAAACACCAATACTGTTAGTTTAGAGCAGCAGTGGCACAAAGCTTACATTATTTGTTATAAACCTTAAATACATTTGTTTTAATAAATTTGTTAAGCACTGTATATAGGCCTATAGTTTAAATCTCTTCACCAAAAATTAAGATAATAATAGAGATAATAAAGACGAATAAAAACACAAACTCAGTGTTAACCAACTTTTTGATCGCAGTCACGTTTACTGTAATTTCTTTATCCTGAAAAAGGCGGCTATGAAGCATCTGATATTTATATTCAGACAACTATACGCGGTTATCCCTTTACAGTTCCTACTCTCATAAAATATGTGTACTACATGTTGACTTTTAAACCTTAATTTAACGTTCAACAACAGATATTTCAGCACAATGAATGTTTTTGCGATGAATATTAATCCCTTTCTGACGCGCGTTCACGCGCCAGCCGCACTCGCGCTCATTCGGTAAAGATTTAAACTTAACACAGACTGTCAGGATGGAACTTTATGCAAAAATGGAAATGCTCGCATGAATTTGTGACATTTACAGATAAGGATATGACCGTAAACTGAATGTTTTGGGCTGAGGATGCACACGCATCTATCAAAGCGTCTGACAAGACAAGCCATTATGCTAATGCATTAGCTTAAATCTTAAAATAAAGAATTCTCATGTTTTGTGCAGCGTGGATCACGTACTTCTCCCGCAGCATCTCATTCTATTTCCTCCACTATTTTTAGATGCATTTTGTACATAGAAATGTGTTATTCAGTAACTGTAACATTAATTTTACGTGACTGGCTGAAGTTGGACGTGCACTGTGGGCAGACCCGACTAATCGATAATGAGAATCGTTGTCGATGATTTTCATTATCAATAATAATCGATTTTATCGATTAGTTGTTGCAGCCCTAATTTAAAGTTAACTAAATCATTTATTTAGTAAGGTCTGAACTGGAAAAATGAGCCAATGTAGACACTGATGTATAAAATATAAAATGTGTGTATATTATATATATATATATATATATATATATATATATATATATATATATATACATACACACACACACACACACACACATACATATATACACATATACATATATATACACATACATACATACATACACACACACACACACACACACACACACACACACACAGGTGCATCTCAATGAATTAGAATGTCGTTGAAAAGTTAATTTATTTCAGTAATTCAACTCAAATTGTGAAACCTGTGTATTAAATAAATTCAATGCACACAGACTGAAGTAGTTTAAGTCTTTGGTTCTTTTAATTGTGATGATTTTGGCTCACATTTAACAAAACCCACCAATTCACTATCTCAACAAATTCGAATATGGTGACATGCCAATTAGCTAATCAACTCAAAACACCTGCAAAGGATTCCTGAACCTTCAAAATGGTTACACAATAGCCTATACAATTATGGGGAAGACTGCTGATCTGACAGTTGTCCAGAAGACAATCATTGACACCCTCCACAAAGAGGGCAAGTCACAGAAGGTCATTACTGAATGGTTGGCTGTTCACAGAGTGCTGTATCAAAGCATATTAAGTGAAAAGTTGACTGGAAGGAAGAAATGGGGTAGGAAAAGGTGCACGAGCAACAGGGATGACCACAAGCTTGAGAATACTGTCAAACAAAGCTGATTCAAACACTTGGGAGAGCTTCACAAGGAGTGGACTGAAGCTGGAGTCAGTGATCAAGAGTCACCACGCTCAGACGTCTTCAGGAAAAGGGCTACCAAGCCACTGCTGAAACAGAAACAATGTCAGAAGCATCTTACCTAGGCTAAGGAGAAAAAAACTGGACTGTTGCTCAGTGGTCCAAAGTCCTCTTTTCAGATAAAAGTAAATTTTGCATTTCATTTGGAAATCAAGGTCCCAGAGTCTGGAGGAAGACTGGAGAGGCACAGAATCCAAGCTGCTTGAAGCCCAGTGTGAAGTTTCCACAGTCAGTGATGAATTGGGCTGCCATTTCATCTGCTGGTGTTGGTCCAGTGTGTTTTCTGAAGTTCACAGACAACGCAGCCATCTACCAGGACATTTTAGAGCACTTCATGCTTCTTTCTGCTGACAAGCTTTATGGAGATGCTGATTTCATTTTCCAGCAGGACTTGGCACCTGCCCACACTGCCAAAAACACCAAAAGTTGGTTAAATGACCATGGTGTTGGTGTGCCTGACTGGCCAGAAAACTCACCAGACCTGAACCTCATAGAGAATCTACGGGGTATTGTCAAGAGGAAGATGAGAGACACCAGACCCAACAATGCAGATGAGCTGAAGGCCACTGTCAAAGAAACCTGGGCTTCCATACCACCTCAGCAGTGCCACAAACAGATCACCTCCATGCCATGCCGAATTGAGGCAGTAATTAAAGCAAAAGGAGCCCCTATCAAGTACTGAGTACATATACAGTAAATGAACATACTTTCCAGAAGGCCAACAATTCACTAAAAATGTTTTTTTTTTTTTTATTGGTCTTATGAAGTATTCTAATTTGTTGAGATAGTGAATTGGTGGGTTTTTGTTAAATGTGAGCCAAAATCATAACAATTAAAAGAACCAAAAGACTTAAACTACTTGAGTCTGTGTGCATTGAATTTATTTAATACACGAGTTTCACAATTTGAGTTGAATTACTGAAATAAACTAACTTTTCCACGACATTCTAATTCATTGAGATGCACCTGTGTGTGTGTATATATATATATATATATATATATATATATATATATATATATATATAAGGGGTGGAACGGTACACAGATGTCACGGTTCGGTACGTACCTTGGTTCGGGGGTCACGGTTCGATATGATTTCTATACAACAGGGAAAAAACAAATCTACTATGCTCGGTTTCTTTTCATTTATTCTGAACAGACAGTAGTATAAATTACAAAATTTTCCACCTAGATGTGGAAATACTAAATATTATTACATATATGTAAAATCTGCAGTAGCCTACATATATACATACATAAACAAGGGGAAAAAACTGTGTGACACGTAAACTATATATGTTGAGTTTCAGTAAATTTTTGTGACGCTTAGTTTGTTCACCGAAAAGAAACTCAAATGACAAAGCAACATTCTATTTGTTTTCCTTATTTTACAAAAGCATGTTTTGTTTTTATTGTGAGTGTACACAAATAAAAGCAGACCTTTATACAGTGATGCATTATTAATAAGACAATAAGTGTTTAAAGTTGATTCTGCTGGTATAACAAAACAGTTGAAATGATCGCGTCGGTACACACACACACACACACACACACAAAAACATCAGTTCCAGCATTGCCAACTTGACAGCACAGTTGGTACTTTATCAAAATAAAATACAGTGAACCAAACATCAGCGCGCCCGCCTCTGTGTCACCGATGCAACGCGACTGAAGTACAAAGCCTGTCATTTGCATAATAAATAATAGTTTAGCATTCAGATACGTTATATCGCAAATATGGAAATATTATGGAATATTTGGATTTGTGCCGAATGAGAGAGGTAGGATACACAACCACAAAGCTCCATTTCGCAAACAGTTGAGTGCACAAGCCTTTAAAGTATACTCCTTTGTAGGGCTGTCAAAATGACTGAAAAACTAAATTCAAATTTTCTACCTAAATATTATCAAAATTCGAATTATATTCGAATTTAAAAGGCATGATTTCATTTAGAGGGGGAAAAAAAAGCTTTTGGCTTCTCTCCTGAGGCCACAAGAGGGCGCATCGAGCAAAACATTATGCACGTTTCTTCAAAGCGTAATAATAACACGACTATCTTTGAAAAAAAAAAAGTGCATAATGTTTAAAATAATGTTTATAAACCATATACAATTAATAAAGTTGCTTAAACAATTAGAAAAAAAACAGCACCATGCATGTATGTATAGTTTAATGCAATGGACCGAAAACCAATCACAAAGAGTAGGCTACTTTCTTCATTTAAAAACTTGACATGCAGTGGGATGGGGAAAACCCGCCATAAAGTCTTGAGACGTTGTTTTTTAAAAGTTGAACTTACATGAATTTTACATGGCTTTCCAAACATGCGTCTCTCTTGTGCAAGACGCGAGTGCAACGGTGATAGATGTCCCTATAGAAAATGCGATAAATATGCGTTCTCGCATCTCTGTGCCACTGATATGGCTGCCATCGTCGTCGCATCTCTGTGCCACTGATATGGCTGCCATCATCGTCGCATCTCTGTGCCACTGATATGGCTGCCTGACACACACCTAAAATTCGAATGCAACGTTTTGTATTCGAATGTGGATTTAATTTTTAATTCAACGAATATTCGAAATTGGAATTTTTTTTTTACAGCCCTACTCCTTTGTCAGTCTATGTGAGAGACGCATTCAGAATCAGCACATAGTCACTGTCTGGGGACTTTGTTTTCAAGTGCGCAACTCATGGCATTCACTGTTCTTCTGCTGGCGGTTATCAAACAGCGTTGCATTACTGCGGGTGAATTGCCTGTATTTGTTGTAAGCCCTCATGCACCGAACCGTGATGTCCGTACTGTGACGGTTCGGTACGAATACATGTATCGTTCCACCCCTAATATATTATTTATATTTATTTATTTATTTATTTATTTATTTATTTATTTATTTATATTATACACACACACATACACACACATACATACATACATACATACATACATACATACATACATATATATATATATATATATATATATATATATATATATATATATATATAAAATGTAAATATATAAATAAAATATTAGCCAGGTCATTAAAGCTTGACAAATCTTCATAATACAATACACTACAATATAATACATAATTTGCTGTAAATGAGAACTCTCCCACCAAAAATAAAGTAATAACAAAATAATAATTATTATAATTTAACAAACAAATAAATTATTATATTATATATAAATTATATAAAAATATTCATTTCATAGATGATGTGTCCAATATCCAACTTTATTTCATGTTAAATTCATTTCATAATACATACATATCTAATGTACCACATGCTTGTGGATTATTTACCAAATAATCTGATTATTTATACTTTGAAATTAATCAAAGAATTTATTGGTCTCATTCATTAAATCCTGATTTCTTTATGGCGTTCCTTACGAGAGTGAGAGAGACTGAAGCGCATGAACGCGTGATGAGTGATTTAATTAAGTCAGAACAGGAGACACATCCACAGATAATTACTGCTGAATGACGTGCATCTACTTACAATCTACCCGCAGAGCTGCCATATGTCACTGCTTTAACACCACACACACACACACACTCACAAAACATCCTTTCACATTGCATCATTCATGCCATTCCCAAACATTCATAAGAATTACCTGGATTTCTGCAATAAATGTCCCAATACAGAACTTTCTACAGACAACTGCATCATAATAACAGTAGATAAAGCAATTATATGTGCTTCTTAAACATGACAATATGATACAATAAAGTGATTCTTAACTAGCAGGTTGCGACAAAAATGAGTGGAAGGTCTGTTTTAAGGGGTTGCAATCACCATTAAAAAAAAAAAAAAAAAAAATTCCACCCATTTCAACTAAAACTTAAAGTTCAGTTGCTGCCTTAAATTTTTGAGTGAGTATCTAATTGGTTAAAACTTACTCCAAAAATCAAGTTGAATCTCATGTAACTTATAAAAAATTGAAATTGAAAATCCTCAACTTATTTTGATGAGTTAATGTAAAAACATAAGTTGCCCTAAGTTGCTTACTGATCATATTTTTAGTTGCACTTTTTAATCACACTTTTGTCTGATTAAATTTTCTTATGCTAATACCCATTCAAAATAAAATAAAATACCAATTTCTATTGGGCAGGTCAAGTTAAAAATAATCTATCACTGCACTGTAAACACAAGGCCTCATATTTTACCCATTAATAACATCAGAAGAGATGCACATCCACAAAACACAATCACGCACAGTTCACAGCATGAAAACACCATCATGCAGTCAGTGTCGGACAGTGACCTTTAGAGAACATGTGTGTGTGTGTACGTACCATGCTGAGTAAACAGGTCACTGTGGACGATGTCAATAATGCAGTTCAACTTCTGCTTCACCAAACGCCCCAGAGGAACTTTGAGAATAAACTCACTGAACAGCTTACTAGAGAGAAAGAGAAAGAGAAAGAGAGAGAGGGTCAGCACCGCTTTTAACTGCACCACCAGAACTTAGTTACCACTAACAGGTGTAAGTGGGGGGGTGTGTGTGTGTGTGTGTGTCTATATATATATATATATATATATATATATATATATATATATATATATATATATATATATATATATATATAAAACACTCCTCTCTTCTCATCTTCATTTGCTGTTGAAGTGACAGCTCATTTCTAAAACATGCTAAGTGCCGTGGGCTATACCTCTCTGTCCTCATCTCAACACACACACACACACACACACACACACACACACACACACACACACACACACAGGAGCCCAGGGCACAACAGGAGAGCAGTGGCTCTTTTTGTGGAAAGAACTGGCACTTGAAGAAAGTGGGATGAGAGCGGTCTGGCAGACGAAGACAGAATTCGGAGATGGCCTCATTCAGCGTTTGTTTGGTCTGTGTGTGTGTGTGTGTGTGTGTTGGACCCACGACCTCTCTGCTGAGCAAACACACTTCTGTGACAATGAACTCTGAGCAAACAGCGCAATGCTAACACGGTGTGTGCTAACCAGGTCTCCAGTCATTTTTCTGCCCTCAGTGATAGTGAAAAGTGCAAAACATTTCACTATTTCATTTCAAAATCACTGTTTATTTTATTTGTATCTTTACTCTATTTTATTTATTTGTGCTGTTGCTTGTAGTTAGATTATTCTTATTTTCTTTATTTTTATTTGACAGTATAGTTTATCCCTAAACATAGCACATGCCGAACCATACCGAAACTGTGACCCTATAACCGTGATACAAACCGAACCGTAAGTTGAACCGTTCCACCCCTAGTGAAAATGATAAATAAAAATAGATTCTTTGATGCATGTTGTGCCCAACCATAGGAATATAAATAGGAAGGAAAGCAAATGAAAGAGAAAGGTGAAAGAGGTAAGGAGGTGGGGGGGGAAGTAAAAGGAAAGAAAAAGAAAAAGCAAAAGAAAAAAAGGCCAAGAAAAGAAAAATGAAAGAAAAAAAGGGAAAGACAAGGTGAGGAAAAGGAAAGGAAAATGGGAAAAGTGAGTCAAGTAAATGGGAAATAAAAGAGGTAAAGAAAATGAAAAGGAAAAGATGAGTCAGGAATAAGTGAGTCAGGAAAGGAAAGGAAAGGAAAGGAAAGGAAAGGGAAAAGGATGGGAAAGGATAAAGTGAGTGAACAAATGTAAATAAAAGAGAAAGAAAAAAAGAAAAGGAAAATTAATATGAAAAGAAAATGGAAAGGGAGGAGGAAAAAGTGAAGGGAAAAAAGAAAATGCAAAAAGATAAAGGAAAGAAAAAGGAAAAAGAAATAGAATAGAAAAAAGACAAAAATGAAAACAGAAAGGAGAAAGGGGAAAAGGAAAAAGTGAGTCAAGGAAAAAGGGAAATAAAACAGATAAAGGAAAGGAGAAGGAAAACAAAATTAAAAGGGAAAGTACAAAAGTGAGTCAGGAGTAAGGAAAATAAAGACAAAAAGAAAAAGCAAAGAATAAAGTCAAAAGGGAAAAAAATGAAAGGGAAAAGGAAACAGAAAAAGGAAAAGTAAGCCTGGAAAAAGCAAAATTAAAAGACAAGAAAAAAGAAAAGCAAAATTAAAAGAGAAAGGAAAAAGAAGGGAAGAGAAAAGGTGAATCAAGAAACTGAAAAGGTAAGGTGATAAAGGAGTTTAGGAAAATGAAAAGAAAATAGAAAGGTAAAGGAAAAGAAAAAGAAAAAAGGACAAAAATAAAAGGAAAAGGCAAAAGTGAGTCAGGAAATAGAACGCAAAAGTTGAGTCATGAAAAAAGTGAAATAAAAGAAATAAGGAAAATGGAAAGAGAAGAGAGAGTAAAGGCCAGGTTTTCTCTCTGGTAGTGAAGAGAAGTGCAGGAGACTGAAGAGACACAGGAGGGGATGAAATCCTCTTAACCCCAGCAAACTCTCCAACACTCAGAGAGAACTAGCAGGATTAAAGAACAAGGGATGAAGAGAAGAACAGAACAGAACGAGGCTTCGCAAAGAGAATTACAGCAAGGCCACTTCAGTCAGGACACACATGAATCTCAACACTCAAAGAGTTTCTCCAGCACATTTGAGCCCAACCAGCACTAAACTAATCCACCATCAGCTACTGACCAGCCCATATCAGCTGACCACTAGTTCACAGATAACTACTGCATATGCATCCACACTCCATTCAACAGCTCTCAGTCTGAAACATCACTAACATAACAAGAACACAAATTACTCAGGGAATCTAACAAGAATCCCGCTGCTACAAAATGCCTTGTGAAAATGTCACGTCTAGGAAAATTGGTTTGGTGAGGAAAGGCCGTCGTCAGCTGAACTCCTGAGACACAGCAGGATTCATGCCATCATCTCTCACTGTGTGTGTGTGTGTGTGCGCGTGTAGTAAATTTAGCCATCACAAGAGCGGCGTAACTCCATTATAATGCCACTCAGGGAGGAACGCATTATCCAGACCAGCAGACGGGATGGGCGAGTGACCGCTACGTCTCCACGGCAACGGGATCACTTTGCACTGATTGTGTGAGAAATACTTGAGCAATGTGGAAACGGTAATGACATATGGGCAAAACTCCATCAGGCAGAAAGACATTAATGACAGTCAGATCTAGTGTTTGAGGAGCATCAGACTGAAGTCCACCACTCACACCTGATTTCATTAGCAGCCTCTCAGAGTCACTTAGAGAGAGACAGACACACGGGAGCAGATGAAAGCCATGAGGAGAGACGGATGGGATGAGGACCAGCAGCTAGAGAGACAGGATGAATTAAGAAGCAGGATGAGGAGAGAGAGACATGGGGAAAGAGCGACAGGGTGAGGATAACTATATTGGCTTTTGTTTGTGAAAGAGACAGCATGAAGAAAACAGAAAAATGACAGGATGAGGACAGAGAGAGAGACAAGGAGAGTGAGACGGGATGGGCAGGGAGACATGAGGAGAGGAAGACAGGATGAGCGACAAGATTGTTGTATGAAGAGGGATTTTTGTGTTTTAAGACATTAAATACAATACAATACAATACAATACAATAAAATACAATAAAATACAATAAAATAAAACAAAACAAGAATAAAATAAGTGTAATCGATACAATCAACCAAAAAGTTACTGGCCAGATGACAATCAAACTTCAGAAGAAAAAAAAATGAGGCAGGATAGGCAACAATATCATTTGTACTTACATTATTTCAGAAAGTAATTTGCTTGTTTAAATCTTAAGACATTTCGGTAAAAAAATAATACACATAAAATAAAATAAAAATTTAAATACAATATAAAGTACAAATTAAAACTAAAATTAAAAAACTAAATTAAACAATTATTAGCTAAACAACATCCAAATTTCAGCTGAAAAAGATGAGGCAGGATGGGCAACAATATCATTTGATTGTTTGCGTTTATTAATTTATTTCTTTCAGAAGGGAATTTTTGTGTTTCATATATCAAATGTCATAGACATCCACTCATATGCTTATAAAAATAAAATTAAATACATTTCAAATAAAATAATGGAATGAGACAAATTAAAATAAAACTAAATAAATTAAAAGTAAAAAAAAAATATATATAAAACAAAATGAAAATAGATTTTTTTTTTTTATTTGTTGCTCACAACACTCCATAAAACGCTGCTACAAAACACTGACTTTTCCTTAAACTCATTTACTTTTGGCAAACGTGTGCAAACATGCAGTATTAAAACATTTTATAAAAGTCTAAATTAAAAAAAATTACAATAAATAAAATAATAATAAAAATAAAAATAATAATAATAATAATAATAATAATAATAATAATAATATTCACTAAATATAATATAAATATAGGATATTCACTAAAAATATGAACAATGCCTGATAAACTCACCTGAGCTCCTTTGGATCAAAGACCAGTTTCAGATCATTGACGATAGTTGGAACGTATTTCAGTGCAGCACCCTAGAATTCACAAAAAAATATATATTAGCATGATCAATGCTCTAAAAATCCTATAAAACATGCTAAATAAATTGAAAAAAGTGGGGAAAATCAAGGTTAGTCAGCATAAAAAATGAATCATTTTAGAGAATTGTGTTAATTATGATGAATTGTGCTGTCCAAACAGGAAGAACAATGAGGAACCGGAGTGACTTCACATTGTTCACGGAACTACATGAAGGTGTCTAGGGCCTCATTTAATGATTATCAGAGACACTACTGCTGTGATTCCCATCAGTCCATCTGCGCTCAGAGCAAATCCAGCTGTGCTGAATGGCCTGAGGAGAGCGCTGTCAATGAAAGATGACCCTCATGCAGAGAAGACACTTCTAAAACAAATACTGAAATACTCTCCAACACCCCGATCAATAGATGATCAATGAGTCATGAGAATGTGTTTTTCCTCCTCTAACTGCTGCTCTTAACACTTAACTACTGACAAACACTCATCTAGAAATCTGAGCACTAACTTACTCTCAACTAACAAATGGTCCAAACGAGCAACTGGCATTTATCATGTCAAATGATTGCAATGCAATGCCGAGTTTGAGTATGTGAAATACAATGCCTGAAATCTGAATGAATGAAAGAGTGAATGAATGAATGAATGAATGAATGAATGAACAAACGAACGAATGTCCAACTAAAGTTTATCTGAAAGTGAAATACATAGTCTGAAAAAAAAAAACATTTCAGCACGTAAAATAAAATGTCTAAAAATGACTTAAAATCTAAAGTTTAAGAATGTGAAATGCAATGTCTGTAATAAATATAAAACCAAACAATTAATAAAAATATAAATACAACAAGTTTTAGAATGTGAAATACAGCAAGTTAAAAAAAAGTCTGTAAAAATAAATGTGAATAAAAAATGTTTCAGAATGTGAAAAATAAATGAATAAATTCATACATACATAAATTTCCTATCTAGTCAAATGTCCAGAATCTTTGAGAGTGACACCTGTCAATCACAGATGTCACATCTGCCCATCTAAATCACTACACTGTAAAAAATTACCTTGATTTTAAACGGTAAAAAACTGTGAAAATGCTACAGTAAAAACCTGTTAAATGGTTAACAGTAACTTCCTGTAAAATTTACAGGGAAAAACCGTAAATCGACGTTCCCAGAATTCCCTGCGTTGCATTTCAAATTTTGTTTGAATTTGATGTTTTTTCTTTAAAATTATTTTGTTTCTTCTTAGTTTTTTCTTATCAGTTATGTTTATTAGGGTTGTGTGTTACATCTAATGTTGTTAAATTAATGTTTATTGCTTATTTCAGTTTAATGAGTCTCACCATGATGGTGTTTAGTGTTTGTGTGAATGACACTGTGCACCATCTATATATGTTATTATTTAAAAGCTGCTTGTGATGGGCTTTGGTTCATCATGTGACTTTCTCATCACCACCTGCATTTGGTGGTTATCAGGTACAAAACAGATTTCTGTACTTTAATAGGCTGGTATATCAGTTAATGAAATTACGGTATTTAACTGTAAATTTAAGTTAAAACTGTAAAACCTAAAATGTTGTTACCGTATTTTTTACAGTAGAATTCAGGCAACCACAGCTGCCATTTTTTTACTGTAAATTTTATGGATTTTTTTTTACAGTGTACACAAGCAGATCTTTGCAGAATTTGATGCAGAATGGGAATGTCTATTGATCAGTTTCTCCAGTTGATATAAATCTGTTTGGCTCTTCCAGTACTCACAACAGGATGTTGATCTTGGTGACCTCACCTGATTTTCCAAGTAGGTTGTGTTCATGTATGTTCCTTATATACAGAGGCGTCACGCTCATTCAAAGTGAGGGGGCACGTGCCCCCTCAGATTTTTGAGTGGATTTTGAATGCACCTTCCAAAAGAGAAAAAATAGCTGATTAATATTTTCTATATTTAATATAATCACACCGGAGTGATTAGAACGTTCAGTACGTCATATCATCAGCTGCTAAATTCAAATCTGCGTTCGCTGGCTGCCACTAAGCCAGAGACAGATGTGTTTTTACAGCACTGCACATTATAACCAATCACACACGATTCTGTTGAGCTTATGAATGCAATGACCAGTCAGAGGTGTTCAGATGAGTCAGCGCTAAAATGCCGGCGTTTTCTTCACTCGCTTGCTAACTGAATGCCTCTTTCTGGCGAATTCTCTCATCAGAAACAACAACAGTGCAAATGTGTGTACGAATCTGTAAGATATTAATTTCATAGTGTAAACAGCTTCAGTGATTTTAATGGGAGTTTTTGAGAGTGCTTGAACTAGACAGTGAAAATGTTCTTTGACAATGTAAATGTTCTTTGCTCTCTTTCTGTACAATGAAAGTGTTATGATTAGTGGCCTAACTTGCCATGTTTTTATTCACATTAACTTTCAATGTTAAATTCACATTAAATATAAAGTCAGTCATATTAAAAATATGTTATGGCATGAACAGACAGGTTTTTATGCATAGTTAATAGATTATATTATTAGGTTACTTTAACCATCGCCCACTATAGATCAACATCATAAAGGTGAGAATCAAGATATTTCATGATATAGTTAATGCGTTTGGGAATGTTTCGAATAAAAAGGAAAAAATAAATAAAATATAAGTGTTGTTGGCTGCTGCTTATGACGCCCAACTCGTGCCCCCTCAAAAATAATGAGTGCATGACCCCCCTGCCTATATAGATCCTAGAACAACATTCAATCAGATTTTTGGATTGAGGCTTCAACAGCATTCTGGTTCGTACAGTAGTTTCATCTGTCTTTGATAAGAGTTCGACAGGAATCTTGTTCAAGGATCAACAGATTTCAACTAAGGAAAACGTCCTACTTGGCAAAAATCAACAGCTTTAGCTTTAAAACCTTGTTTAAGGAAAGACTCAGCTCACAGCTTCTTTATAAAACAGCTTTACTGCTATTCATCTGATAAATGTCTGGTTTTATTCTAATCACACCTGAAGATGTGTGAGTCCTGAGAGTTTACAGATCTGGATTTAAAGTGGCTCCTTCCTGTTTGATCCTCATCATGGTGTCAAATTCTGACGTACTTTGAAATCATTTAAAAGAAAAAAAGCATCTGAACGCAGTGTGAACCAAGAGTCAACAGAGGCAGTGATGGATGGGTTATGAAGTTTCCCATTTGATAAATTCTCTTCCCAGCAGCCCACATAGTGTCTGATTTAACCTGAGAGTTTGCTGGGAAATGAGGTGTTGGAGTTCAAGTGTTTACTAAAAAAGTGAATATCTGAGGCTGTAACTCACGTTTGAGTCAATGTGTTTTGAAACTGTAACACACCAGTCAGGCCAAGAGTTTTACAGCAGTGACTTCACAGAAAGTTTATCACTTCGCTGGAATGCATCACATCGACCGCCCACATTTTAGAGTCTGGATCACAGTTTCACACTTTCACAGGAACGGACAAGCAACGCAAGGAAACAAAAACCTCTGGACTATAACAATCACTGAGAATTATTTTTATTTTAAGTTATGGCTAAGAACTGATAAGATGGATAATGATACTAATACCAAGAAATGAAATGAAATGATTATTTAAAAATGTTTATAAACAACACATGCATTCTTTCATATATAATAAAATATGTGTGTATGTATATAATGCATGAAAATAAATATAAAATGCATGAAAAAAGTATTAAAAAGTGTCTTAAAAAATAAATAAATAAATAAATAAATACATAAACTAACATTTTCCATGGAAATCCCTCAAAAAAAAAAAAAAAAAAAACCACTGGTCTAAATCATTTTACACCAAATATTAGAACATTATACACAGAACTACAAACAATTACAAACATATTTAAATTTAAATACTTATTGCCTAACTGAATAAAATGAACGAATGAACAAATGAACGAAACAGTCCAGTGACAAAGTCTCAGCATTTGTGGAGCCAATATTGTTATGTGTTTAAATATGCTTAGTTTCAACCAATGGTGTGAGTTTGGGGTGGGGCTATTTGTTGAAATGACCAATTGCGGGCTGGGGGTGTGTTTTGGAAAACAGCTGTTTTCAGTTTAGTTTAACACTAGTGGTAAACAAATGACACGCTTCACCTTCATTTCCCTCTAAAACAACAAAGCAGACGAGAAAAACAAGCCTGACGTGTGCAGTAAAGACAGACCGGCACAAGCTCAAACTGTCAGACTGTTTAAATAATAAGTGTGAGGGCATGTGAACACGATGTACTTCAAGCTGACGTGCCGTTTCACTCACGTCGTCTCTTTCCTGTTGCGACAAGGCCAGCGGAGAGAAATGCGCATTCCTTCCCTCGACAGTGAATCTTATCAAGATCAATTTTTAATTTTCTGACAAAACCACTAAAGATCCAGGCTAGCGGCACACCTGCATCGCTCCAGGCAGACTCACGACCCGTCCAGAGGGTCTGATGCTTTGTGTCGGCCGCTGAGCGCGTGTGTTAGAACAGAGGTGTGTTAATGCAAAAAAGAAGTGACAGCAAAGGTCAGTGACAAAAAAAAATAAAAAAAAAAAAACTGCACACAAATGGAGGAGGAGGAGCGGAGAAACAGATGGAAGAGAGGAGGACAGATAGAGTACCTTGCGGAGAAGCTAAAGATTGCGAAGCCAGAGCCACAGTGGACAGAGGAGGAGATCAGGGGACGAGAAAGAGAGACACACAAACACACACTTCAACACATGAAAGACAGAAACATACATATTCATGTCTGACAGAAAAAACAGAGCAGCATTCTGGGAAGACGTCCTGAGATACAGAGCCTCCAGATACACATTTTGCTCATGTTGTTCCAAACCTGTATGGCCTTCCTTCTTGCAAGGAACTTTTCTTCTTTATACAATGAATGTGTACACAGTTGAGTGTTTGGTGTTGGTTACGTTTTAATATTTTTAAAAAGATGTCTCTTATGCTCATCAAGGCTACATTTATTTACTCAAAAATCCAGTAGAATCAGTAAAATTGTGAAATATTATTACAATTTAAAATAACTCTTTTCAGTTTGAATGCATTTTAAATTGTAATTCTTTCCTGTGATGCAAAGTTGAATTTTCAGCATCATTACTCCAGTCTTCAGTGTCACATGATCCTTCAGAAATCATTCTAATATACTAATTTGATGTTCAAGAAACATATATTATTATTATCAATATCAAAAACAGTTGTGCTGCTTAATATTTTTGTAGAAACCTTTTTGTTCGATTTTTTTTTGATGAAGAGAATTTTTAAAAGCACAACATTTATTCAAAATAGAATTTTTTTTAACATTATAATGTCTTTACTGTCACTTTTGACCAATTTAATGCATTCTTGATGAACAAAGGTATTCATTTCTTTCAAAAATGTGTATGTGTATTTTCACACAAACCAAAATGTTATTTATTAAGTATATTCTCTCTTAAATTCATATTATTACATATTCAAATATGCTACATGATGACATATGTCAGATAGATAAAATGAGTAATATTGAAGAACGAGTCACTAAATATGCCAAAGTTAGCAAGGTTAATAGCATTAAATCTATGAAAGATACTGAGTTAAGTTGTAGCAAGTTGATAGACCATATATTAACATTAATTAAGTAACATTAGTCTGGATCCAGAACACCTGAGAAGAGATGATGCCAACCCCTCAGAGGACCTCAGATGATGCCAACCCTTAGACAACATACAGAACTACCAAATTTCGCCATAAGTTAAATATTACGTTTCTACAATATGTAAATATATTGTAGAAACTTAATTTCCTGTAAAGCTGCTTTGCAATGATTTGTATTGTGAAAAGCGCTATACAAATAAACTTGAATTGAATCAATCAACATATTAATGACAGCAACTGAATATTCCATTAGTTTGTGGTCTGACTCTAAATTTTTGTCAGTGAAATTCATTTATTTATTCAGTATTAACTATTCTTAGAGACACAGAAAGGTTACACACATTTCTTGTCTCTAAATGGCACATAAAAATGTATAGTTTGATTTCTTTTACATATCAGTTCCTCTTCCTGTCGTTTTGATGTGCTAGCTAGCAAAACTGTCATGTTTGACACAAATTAAGCCAAATTTCATTGGTTGTCATTTCTCATAAATGATTGAGAAGCAACAACTTTGAATATATGGGTGTGCAATTGCATTTAGGGAGGGGTTTTCAGGAGACTTTAATCAGATTTTTCCTCTCATAAAGCATCGTATGACTTCAGAAGAACTGGAATACATCATATGGATGTCATTTGCAGGCCTTGAATGTTTGTAAAAGAGCAGCGTGAACATTCTACGAAACATCTCCTTGTGTGTTGCATGTGTGAAATGAAGTCACACCAGGAACAGATGTGTAAATGTTTTTGTTTCTCTTATCTTAATGCTCTATTAACGCAGCATTTAAACATCCAGCTCATCAGAAACCGGCTGCTAGAGCGTTCTCACCTTCACCCCGCCGGTCCCTTCAGCATTGCTGTTCATCATGGCGTTAAACGAGGCGAAGAGATTCCTCAGGGACTCCATGAAATCACTCTCGCCTTTGTTCTCGTAGAGCCTGAAGGAAAACACACAAACAGCAGATGATCAGGGGCTCGAGCGGCAAGAATCATTTCATCTAAATCATCAGAGAGGCAGCAGACCGCTCTACATGTGTTTGGAATGCAAATCCATGACATCAAACTAGCCGGAGCCATACAAACCCACATCAAAAACAATGTGTCAAACTCCACACACACTCCCACCTGTTCACTGGCACCTCTAAACTAGCTCCTGATTACAGGCTGATCAGATTGATGAATTGCTCAGTAATCTAGTTTGAAGGGCAGAGAGCTGACGGGCCGTCTCGGCGCCGCTCCAAAGAGCCACACAAACACCGGGAGGATTCCCGCGCTCTCGCTTTCATTAAACGCTCACCGAAGGCCTTTGCTGATGCGATTAGCACCACCTGATTTTCTGTGCTCTGGTTACGGTGAGGGTCAGACATTCTCGCCCTCATCCAGAGCGTTTACATTAGACCGGCCCTCCATCAACACACACACACTTAGTTAATAGCCCGTCAAATATATTGAAATATTCTTCACACTCCAGTTGACCATTAATTATCTTGAAGTGCTTTATACCCATTAATTACTAAAATAAAGGGGAGATATGATAGAATTGTATTATTTTTAATCAAAGTAAAAACATAAATAAATAAAAAACTGTTGAGGTTAAATATGCTGAGGTCATATTTAACCTCAAAATCAAACAAAAAATTAAATTATACTTTGCAAAAATCAATCAAATCAAAAAGTCAAGAAATGCTTAGACCATATTTAATCCCAAAAAATAAGGAATTATATTTAGCAAAAAATAAATAAATAAATAAATAAAAATCAATCAATCGATCGATAAAAATAAAAAGGTCAAAAAATGCCAAGGTCATATTTAACCACAAAATCAAATAGAAAAATAAGAAATTATACTTTGCAAAAATAAATAAAAATAAAAGTAAATAAAAATAAACAAATAAACTGTCAAGAAATGCTGAGGTCATATTTAATACTAAAATCAAACAAAAAATAAGAAAAAAATTGCAAAAATTAACCAATCAATAAATGTTAATAAATGCTGAGGTCATATTTAACCACAAAATCAAATAGAAAAACAAGAAATTAAATTTTGCAAAAATAAATAAATAAAAATAAACAAACCATCTGTGTAGAAATGCTGAGATCATGTTTAATCCAAAAAGCACACAGAAAAATAAGAAATTATATTTTGCAAAAATAAATAAATAAATAAAACAAACTATCTGTTAAGAAATGCTGAGGCCATTTAACAATAAAATATAAATGAAAAATAAGTAATTATATTTTGCAAGAAATAAATAAAATAAACATCAAAAAATATTTAATAAATAAGAAAGAAGTTTTTTGTATAAATTATTCAAGGTTATATTTCACCACAAAAATCAAATAAAAAAAATTACAAAAACATGAACAAAATAATTCTCTCATTGCTGTAATGACAGAAAATGACAAAAGAGTGAAGCATTTTTGTAAGTATTCAGCATGGTAGTATCTCTTGTAATTTAGGCTCATAATAAAATAAAAACATTATTAATGCAAAGATGTTGAGAATTGTTTGTGTGTGTGCGTTTTGTGTATTTGTGCAAATAATTGTGTGTATAGTATAAATGTTTATTTTAAAAATGATCATTTAGATTTTTTTTTTTGTGAATGCTGGTTTAAAGGTCATCAGAATCATTTGAAGGAGAATAATGCAATAGAAAGATCCTTAGCAGGGCTGCAGTAAATACTGAAATTAATGAACATTTGATGAAACCGCATATTGATGTGGTTTTCCTTGTGACACCGATAGCTATTCAATCTTACGATAATTGTTATTTTTGGCCGTATTTCTCATCATTTCCACTGCAGTCTGAAGCTCTGACTGGGAGACGTGTGCGGTGCGGTCGGGCATGAGTTGGTGAACAGCGGCAGCAGGTCGAGTCTGCGAGCGAGCAGAGGTGTCAATCAGATCAGACTCTGCTCATTAGTGTCTCTCACAGCACTCTGCGGTGTCAGGCGCTCTCAAACTTCAGGTACTTAAGAGACACCATCATATACTTCACCTGCAGACAACAAGCTAATCACCAGCGCTGAACTTAATTTAGGCTGAGTCATTACTCAACATGTCTCCCTAAATCAGCGCTGCTGCCCGTTCCACTTCCTGTCTGCCTCAAACACATCCTCCATCCATCAGGAAACCAGGGCACTTCGGTTTGATAAAGGTGTGGCATTTCAGATCTGCACATTAAATCAAGCTGTCACATCTCTTAGCCTTAACTGCAGCTTATTGGCTGGAAAACCCATATTACGAAGGAGGAAAAGAAAGAAGTTTTGGTGTATATGTTGGATACGCCAACATTTCTTATATATTATTATCTGTTTGCTTTTTGCTACTCGTTACCAACTGCACAATAAAAATAGTAAAGCTGCACAATTTGAAGAAAAAAAAATGTTTTCTGATTAAAAAAAATTTTTAAAAAAAAAAAAAAAAAAAAAAAAACCCAGGTTTGCTGTTCTTGACTGTAGGGCTGCACAATTTGGTCAATACGTTGTGATTATCAAAATGGCTATAAAATTGTTACTAATATTGTTAGCTATATTACAAATATTGTTGGCTCTTTGACAAATTGCTGTGTTCCTCTTTTTTTAAGTGAATGCATAAATACAAATGTAAAGCAAATAAATAAACACTAATTAA
>CM077257.1:3631341-3678841 GCA_039654775.1 Spinibarbus caldwelli | reverse complement strand
AGTCATTTATTTTTTTTATTTTATATTTTATTATAATCTACATAATTTACTTTTTATTTAAAATTCTATTTTATATTTTATGTTTAATTTTTATTTGACATTTTATTTTATATTTTACATCGATTACTTTTTATTTTATACTCTATTTTATATTTATTTTACATTTCATTTTATTTTACTTTATTTTTTATTCTACCATTATTTATTTACATTTTGTCATTTTTATATTTCTTTTTTATTCTACTTTTTTTTTTAGAAATAATTTAATTTTTATTTGATTTCATTTTAAATAAATGAATAATTTTGTACATTTTATTACTGTACATCTTATGCAGTGTGTGTATATTAGACAGACAGACAGACATATGTTCTATACATTTGCCAATTCATTACAAAGAAAATTAATTAATAATGCATAATAGTATATTTATAAAGGTTCATGATAGGCTACCTAATGCAATAACTAATGTTAACCAACCAACCAGTCTTGTACCAAGTTAACTTGAAACTGTCTGCTAGACCTTTGCTACATGCAATCAGAAGTAAAGCGGTGAGCGTCTTCAGCATCAGTTTGATGCTATGGTTCTGGTCTGTGGTTTTATATTTATGAGGCAGAGACATGGCAGAAAGGCTACAGAGTCTGTTAGAGAGAGGCTGAGGGGACATTTACAGCACACAGCGTCTCTGCCTCCATCTTTCTCTCTCTCAGCGCTGAC
This sequence comes from Spinibarbus caldwelli, assembly GCA_039654775.1. Taxonomy (NCBI): domain Eukaryota; kingdom Metazoa; phylum Chordata; class Actinopteri; order Cypriniformes; family Cyprinidae; genus Spinibarbus; species Spinibarbus caldwelli. Next base: position 3,678,125 of record CM077257.1, on the reverse strand, counting down.
AGATCGAGCGTGTTTGCCTTCAGACAGGGCCAGAGAAATCAGTTCATGAGAGACACCGCCTTCAGGAGCAAACTGGCATTCAAACACATGATCCGTGAGGGAAAAGTCACAAAATCAACAGAGCTCGGCCTCGTCTTAAGAGGGGCTTTTAAATCATATGCTGCATAGGAACATAACACTCTACAATAGACAGAAATCACTAGACATTCCATGATTGTGGTTACAATTCCACTTACTGATTACAGTATTTATTACAACAAAAATCACTCCATTCTGAATGTGTAGTTTTAATTACATGAACCACAAGTAACTAGGTTGATTTAAATCTCACACATTTTTTCTTTTTTTTTTTTAATCAGGGTTACTTCAATTAATTGAATTTTAATATTATTTTTTAAAATGGAATGCTTTTTTACTTTATTTTATTATTTTATTTTACGGATGGAGAATACAATTTAAACATTTCCTGAATGTTTAAATTGCAAAGCTTATTTTGAGTTAGATATGATGAAAGCTTATTTTGAGCATTTCTATAATTTCACAGGCCCAACCATACACCCTACTGAAAACACTTAAAGAAATGTAATTTCTAAAAATATCTATGCATGTTTTGCTGTTGCCTTCCAAAAAAAAAAAAAAAAAAAACTAATAAGTAAAAAGCTTTTGAAGTGCATCAGAGAGTTCATTCATAATTTCATATCATAAATCAAAGAGCAAGTCTCCGCACCAACTTCAAACGTTTACATTAGCAGCACGAATGTCTGCACGAATCCAAATGGACATCTGAATGAAAGCTGTGAGTTTGTGTTTCTGTCCGTCAGATGATTCACACGTACCTTGACCACCTCGCCTCCCTCCACTTTCATCAGGTGACGGAGGTTCTGCTGGAGCAGACTGGTGTTGGATCTCCACTTCAGCAGCCCCAGGAGATCAACTACAGGAGTGCAGAGAGAAACCACATTAGCACATTCACCTCTCCAACCTGCACATGAAACATTCATCATATAGAGACATATGAATAACATTAGCTCTCGTCTGACTGGTCAAACCTTAAGCCACGAGAGGAACTGATTTTACTGCAGTTATAATATAATAGAAGAAAATGAAAATCTGGACAAATATGAAGCTATGAAGCTGTTTATCTATCAGTGTTCACAGATTAGACAAAGGGAATCACCCATAATGATTCACAGTCACAAATGTTCTTTAAATGATTGGATGAATTGTTACAGTGGGGAACTCTGGGAAACACTCATGAGAGTTTTACAGTTCAGCCGGTTCCCTTGAGGACTCTTAACGTCGCCTGAGCGGCTCCCATAGTGATCGTCATGGTAACAGGAGCGAGTGACTTTTTAACCTCAAACGAGGCATTCCAGCAATCACTTGAAAATAAGCCAAAGTGAAATGATGTAATCTGGTGAGACGAGTTTTTTTTTTTTTTTTTTTTTTTTCAGGATTGTGTTTTAAAAGGCCATCGTTGAGAAACTGACAGAAACCTTAGTCTAAGTAGACATCATATTTCAAATTTAAAAAAAAATTAGAACTTGTTTATATTGTGGGTATATAACTGTAAATGTAAAAGAATGAATATTTTCATTTCTCTATATAATAATAATAATAATAATCTATACACACAATATTTATATTTAACATTATAATTATAATACTAATCAAATTTCACCATTTTTGTATCAATTTTATAAAAATATTAGTCACATTGTATTATTTAATATTTAACTATTTAATAAAAGACATTTATATAAATAACGATAAAAATTGTAGATTTATTCAATCAATGAAATAACTATTAACCATAATCATTATGCAAATCTATAAATAACTTTTTTTAATTTTTTAAATGAATCAAAAAGAAAACCTACATTGAACTAGGACTGCCCTCGACTAAAGATTTTTCTGGTCGACTAGTAGTCGTTCATTTTAAGCATTAGTCAACTAATCGCACGTTTATTAATAAACTATTTATATCATTATAAAGAGCCTTTAATTGCCTACATAGCCTAATAAGCACTTAAACACACGCATAAAGCTTACCACAGCACACCGCAGAAGTAATGATTCTGAATGTGTCAAGTAAAACAGTAAGGAGACTGTATTAACATTTTAATAATTCGATAAACTAGCGCTTTCTTTTTTTTCGGCTTAAGTCAAGAGATGAAGTCGGCGACACTGACTCGTCATCTCTGCAGTAGTGATGCACCTGTATGCATGTTTCATACAGATTACATAATCTGAGAATATTTGTTTTCCATTTGAATTAGTTCATTTGAAAATAGACATTTCACTCTCTGTAGATATATTTTTAACGTCTGTAAGGCAAAGATATACCTTCGTGCTCGAGTTCACAGAGACCGAGACGGCAGAAAGCGAATCCTATTTGCTTTCATTATTTTACAAAAGCGCGTTTTGTTGTTATTGTGAGTGCACACAAATAAATGTAGGGTCTTTACAGATTTGAAAGATGTATTACTCTTATCTGTATAACCAAAAATGACAGAGTATTTCAAGAGCAAGTGACCTCTCCGGCGCCTCCTTCTGTCCTGCAGTGAGCGGTACTCTCTAGGTTAACATTGAGCGGCCATGTAAAGTTGCTAATAATTACATATTTCAGATGATAAGTCATATTTGAGGTCGATGAATGATAGGCGAGTGTTTGGATGTCCTGCATTACCACATAGACCAGCTGTTAGCGACCTGTCCGTCATGGACTGCGTGACTTTGCCTGTGGATTTTTTTTTTTTTTTGCGACTAAGTGACTAATAAAATTTTGGTACTAAATTTTTGGTAATAAAACTAACTATTAGTCGACTACTAGGGGGCAGCCCTACATTGACTTTGAACGGTCATTGAACTGACTTAATGTTATTTGGCCAAGACAAAATGTACAGTCACCCGGTCGTACTTGCAAAATAATCCCCAACAGCTGATCAGGACCCTGACATTTGGCCTGATCAACTATATGATTAAACATTAACTAAACAAAAACAGAATGCCCAGACTGACCAATCAGAATCAAGGATTCCAGAGCACTGCATACTAACTAAGGTAGAGGATGTGAGCAGAAGAAGAGCAGAGGCTGTGATTCATATCATCATATCACATCAGCAGGAACGACGTGTGTGGGAGAGATGACTCAGAGAGTTAAAGATCCCAACATTTACAAGCTCAGCCTGTGGGTTTAATAAAAACCACATCAGAGAGACAGAAAGAGCTGTCAGGGCACGAGAGAGGAGAGCGACGCTGTCATTCTTTATTAAAAACGCCTCATCCCTCGCTTCTATTGGTCGAGAGACGCCTGATCATCCGGGAAATGTGCTTCACTAAACAAAACCTGAGTCACAAACAACACTCCTGCAGACCGCATTGATTTCTACCTGCATTTCTGACACAGAAACCAGAAATAAATGGCGTAGAGGAACAGCGGGGATCCACGGCTCAATATACTAATGTGTGTGCCATAAAGAGCCTTTTATTTTATTTTTTATATTTTACTTTTGCGACAGAAAACACACTGGCATTGACGGACAAGGCCTCGCATGGGGAAAAACGGTCTACACAACAGTCAAAACGCATGTTTATATGCTAATGCCTCGGCCTGAGGAATCCTCAGCGACCTCATTACCGCATCTGCTACATGCCAAACGCTGATTTTGGGGGGATTTCTGACAAAGGTCTTCATTAACGCGGCGTCTGAATTGCCCCTGTGGCTCAAGGGTCACGTAAAACCATTGTTAGCACCTCTGTAATCAATTCGCAAGCACGGTCGGCCTCATAACACGCTACGTGAGAGGAATTACGCCGGCGGCTGGCAGGGATAAAGATGGCCTTTAAAGCGCTCGGATCGCACATGCTCGTCGCGAGGACTATCGATGCTCAATCTCGCTCGTGTCCGCATCTGGAGCTTTGAAATTAGAGCAGAAAACATCTTGGCATTCTGACGGCAGTGAAGTGTTTGCGAGCTCCGGTTTGGAGTGTCTTGAAGAGTCTCTGAAGCACAATCTGATTTACATCAAAGATCAGCAACTGTTGCGAAGTTTAATGATATATCACTTATTTCTCACCACTTATTAGAGAGAGGAAAGAAGAGAGAGTGGGAATGGGAAACAACGCAAGTCAGGTTTGAATGTGAGAATGTGACCAGATTTCTGAAACGGAAACCAGGCACATTTAAATAGTTCAGTGGTTGAAATATCATTGAAATCTCACTTGTAATTAGCTACGAATGAAAAAAAGGACAGTATTTTTTGTTCCATATATTATTATTATAATTACAAATTATGATGTTTATGTCAAACTGACCCTAACTGGTTTTAATACAAGTCACCAAAAATCACACTATGATGAAATATTAACCATTCAAAAACCAAAATATGAATCAAATATTAACAGATATTAAATATTAATATTTACGCATTTAGCAGACGCTTTTATCCAAAGTGACTTACATAGCATTCAAGTTACAGTTTTTACATTTTATCAGTTCTTGCTTTCCCTGGGAATCGAACCCATGATCTTAGCATTGCTAAGTTAAATTTAAAATTAAACATATTAATATTAAAGGTGACATATTATGCCCCTTTTTACAATTTGTACTATAAGTCTCAGGGGTCCCCAGAATGTAACTGTGAAGTTTCAGCTCAAAATACCCCAAAGCTCATTTATTATATCATTTCGAAAATGCCTATTTTGAGTGGATGCAGAAACACTCTTTTTATTAGAGCATGTGTCTTTAAATGCAAATGAGCTGCTGCTCCCTGCCCCTTTTTTCAGACACTTGCGGAAAAAGGCTTACCAAAACAAAGTTACTGGGTTAATCTTTTTCACGTTTCCTTGGTTGGTAGATGCACCGGGGACCTGATTATAGCATTTAAAACCTGGAAAAGTCTGATTTTCTTGATATGTCACCTTTAAACAGACCAAATATAGTTCATATAATAAAAACAAACAAGAGAACCTTATTTTTGTATCACTGAGACGCGATTATAGTGTTTATTGATATTCTGATTATTAAAATTTTGAAGTTTTAGTAATTTTGTTGTGTTTTTGATATTTGTATTTTGTTCTCCCCCAGTTGTGGTTTTAAATATTTTAGTACATCAAGTAAATCAATTAAAAAAGAGAAAAGTTGCAAATGTTAAAGTTTTTTTTATATTTTATTTCAGTTGTTTGTTTCAAGTAATTTTTTTTTTTTTTTTTTTTTACAATTTTCATTTTAGTTAACTATAATAACTCTGATGAGAACATATGATAAATAAACCTGTTAAACAAATATTTTTTAGTAATTTCTATTTGTATACAATATTTTTTAAATTTTTTCATTTATGATGAGTTTGCATCCCTGTGTGTATTTCAGGGTTATTATAATTAACTAAAACTGTATAAAAAAAGTTACTTGAAATAAATTTAATTAGATTTTTTTTAATTAAACATTTTATTTCAACTAGTTTACAAAGAATGTCAATTTCATTTAGTTTAATCTGTACTAAAATAACAGCAAATATAATAAAACTAAACTTTAGCAACATTATAACTAAAATAACTAAAAACTACATGGACATAAAAATACATTTTCAAAATAAACAAAATTTCTAAACCTTTCACTAAAATGAGAACGAACGATGTAAATCTAAAAACAAAAATTAAAACAAAATATTAATTAAAAACTACAGTGGTATCTCAATGATACCTAAATACCACTGGTTTATTTACTGTATGTTTTGAAGGTGCTGTAAAATGGGGACAATTCCAGTCAAACACAGGATATCAAAAACCGGGACTGTCCCTGGAAACTGGGTTATTAATTTACTCTGCGACTGTCTTGGATTTAAATTTAACTCAAGCGTTTATTCTAAAAAGACTTCCATTTGTAATGGATGCTGGCCATTCTCTCATTCATTTTTCAGCCAGTGGTCCATCTCCTCCTCATACCTGCTCTGGTCTAAAGCACAAATGCTAAAAGCTAACCAAGGCTACTCTGTCTTCATCGCTGTGGTGGCAGGGCCAGCACGCTCTCTGATGTGACTTCATGCATCGGTGGCATCACTAACGCTCGGCTGCTCTGCATTCTGGTCGTGTGACCCTGACTGACTCACACAGACAGACACATGAATCTCACTCAAGTGACATTTACAACATGTCTATATCAGCAGACTGTCACACCTCTGTTTATATAAACATTCTCAAAAAAATTAATCAGATAACTAAAACTTATGACAGCCCCTCCATAAACTGAATGAAAATGGGGTCAGTATATATAAGGAAATTAATACTTCAAACAAGGATCCATTAAATTGGTCAAAAGTGATTTGTTACAAAACGTTTATATTTCAAAGTTCTTTTGTAATTTAATGATTTCCATAAAAATATGAAGCAGCACAACTCAACTGTTTTCAACATTGATGATAATTAGAAATGTTTCTCAAATCAGCATATTAGAAAGATTTCTGAAGGATCATGTGACACTGAAGATTTAAGTAATGATGCTGAAAATTCAGCTTTGATCACAGGAATAAATTACAATTTACAATATATTCAAATAGAAAGGTTATTTTAATCTGTAATATTATTTCACAATATTACTGTTTTTACTGTGCTTTTGATCAAATACAGCCTTGAGAATTTCCTTCAAAAACATTAAAAAAACCTATACTACTCTTGCCCCAACTTGGAGTTGTTTGACACTAGAAGACAAAGTTAATTCAGTAACCATTTGTCACACTGATTCAAAACCTGAGTCTTTCTGAAAGATTCATTAAAAACAGCTCAAAGGAATCATTTGACACTAGAAGACAACTAAATTCAAAAACGTGTTGTCTATTTTCTGTCTTTGCATTGTAACCAGGTTTATCACAATCAATTTAGTCTGCAAGCTCACGACTCCGATGCAATGCAATTTAGTTTGCTATGGCGTTGTGGACTAATCTATAAAAAGAAACACTGGTTCATTTCTGTATTTTATTCGTTATCATATATTTTCATTGTCCTACGCTTGGATGGCTGTACATTCCCCCCGCGATTTACATCTCTGACTTTACATTCCCGCAGTATTTCAAACACTCTCCTCAGATTTACGACCGCAGGATTCTCCAGTCATGAAGCCGTCCGCCGTACATACTCACGCCTGCCACTACAGCATGAGCAAAGGCTGATGGGTAAGCAGTTTCTGTGAGATTCATAGAGCAACACACACATGCTTAAGAGGAGAGGAGGGAGTAAAGCAGAGATTGCGTCAGGACTGCGGTGGACTTCACTGCATGCTGTATGTGATCCGACTGTAATGATCTTCCTGCATCTGCACTTCCTCACAGCTGCCAACCGGACACAGCATCTCACACAAAACATACAGATGATGCCAAATCTAACCTGATGATTTACTCGCTTACTTAACACTTCCGGTTGTTCAATCCTGATGCTTGTTGTTCCAAATGAAAATTAATCTTTATCAAAATGTACTTAATTGCTTTATCAAAAATAAAACTACTGAAAACTTCTAGTTTACTAAAACTAAAACCATTTTTTAAAAATAATAATTTGTCACTTGAAAATGTTAACTGAAAAATTTATCAAAATAAAATTTTAACTTTTTTATTTCAACAAGTTTCCAGTGCAACATTTCTTATTTTTATGTAATGTAACTTGATGAAATAAAAAAAAATTAAAAAAAAAATAAAATGACCTTACTAAACCTTACTAGACATTCCTGGTCATACAATCCTGATGCTTATTTCGAATGAAAATATTTGTTTTCGTATAATCTTCATTAAAATGTTAAGAAAAAAAACTACTAGTTTAAATAAATGTTAACTAAAATAATAATAATAATAATAATAATAATAATAATAATAATAATAATAATAATAATAACAACAACAACAACAACAACAAACATTTAATTGTCGCTAGTTTAACATTTAGGTTAAATTGATGAATTATATTTTTTTAATTATTAAAATAAAATTAAAACTGAAATAAAATAATAAAAACTACACAGATATTAAAACTAATAAAAATGAGACCAAGCAAAACAAATGAAAACAGATGTATAAAAATGAAAACTAATTCAAAACGTTAGAGAAAATTATAACAGTATCTTGAAGATACTAAATTAACATTGGTTGAAATTAGCAAGCTCTTATTTTTCAGCTACTTGATATAGAAACAACTTTTTATCACAAATTTAATCCATTCTTGAATAAAGCCTACTTTCAAAATGCAGTTTCCGTCTGAAATATGTCACAATATTGCAGTAAACTGGTTGCGAACACTGACTTGTCAGCTCTATTTATTCTATTTGTGGTCCTTTTGATAGAGGAATAGAGAAAGGAGAGGAAATGATGGGGAGAAAGTGACAGAAATTGGATTGGGTAATGATGCAGGTTGACGTGTCTCACCGTTCTGCGTGAGTTTGGTGGAGCAAACAAGCGTCGAGATCTGAAACGAGTCTTTGCTGATGGAGAAGCTGCCGAGATTCTGCGTGTTCTTCCCGGACGATGGGTTTCTTTCCTCCATCTCTGGTTTGGTGGAGGCCAAACTCAGGTACATGGTGGAGTCCTCCAGTTTCTTGGCTTCAGCCTACAAATACAGAAACGCACAGTCATGAGTACAACACCGGTTTGCACGAGAGACTGAGGAATGCATTCTGTGATTGACAGCTGTCAGTCAGTCAACACATTCTTCAGGCTTGTATAAATGAAATTTAAATTTATTTAATGTTGCATTTTTTAATCCATTTGATTTGACTTTTTCAGAACCAGTTTTACACAAGCAGTAAGTAAGTTTGTATGAGGGTTAATTTGCATAGCTCAAAAAGGATTTGACCAGGCGAAGTTCCGCATTAATGAAGCTCTTTAATATGCAGATATGAAGAGACTGAATACACGAACAAAGCTTAATTGCATAATGATTACATTGTGATGTGGGGTCAAAGGTTAAACGAGACAAACGAGGACAAGCAGCATCAGTATACAGCTCACATATCTGTGTGTGTGTGTGTGCTTTGAGATGACTAGCGATTGTTGTTTCACCTTATAGACGATGAGATCGTGTTCTCCGTCCCTCAGTGTCGTGCCGTCGTACCTCATCAGCTTCACAAACGACAGAGCAAAGTTCTTCTCTGATTTATCCTTGCCTGTAGAGAAATTGCATATTTATTATTATTTATTAATAGTCAACCTCTAAACATCTGTTCTTTACATGCACTAAAAAGAACAATGCATTCAAAGAGTCATGTCAATTAAATAAAAGAACTGTTTTGAATCTGAACTGAACTAAAACTGGATATGAATCTGAACAGCAATTGAATTGAGACCAAGGAAAGGAGTGGAAGAGTAACATGAACAGCCATGACTTGAGACACAAATAGTGTTACTGTATAAAATTAGCTGTTTTAAATATCTAAATGTATGCATGTTAAATATGCATACATTTACAAAGGTGTCTGTGAAAATAAATCTTTATCATTAATCCGTTTGTTCTTTTATTTTAAAAATTTACAAAAATCTAACCTTTCATTAGTGAATAAGAATTTAAAATGGGAGTGAAATCTCGATATGAAATAAAGGTTTTTCTCTAATACACATTGGCCACAATTAATCATACCCTTTTATTCAATACTTTTTGCAACCTCCTTTTGCCAAGATATCAGCTCTGAATCTTCACCTATAATGCCTGATAAGTTTGGAGAACATCTGACAAGAGATCAGAGACCATTCCTTCATCCAGAATCAGAAAGATACAGCAGTATATTTCATTGTACACATGGGGTACTTTTTTATCCCTGTGTGCACCAAACCCATCTTGAGTGTTTGCTGCTAAAAAAGCTCTTTTTTTAAGTTTCATCTGACCATAGAAGCCAGTGCTATTTGAAGTTCCTTTTTTTTTTTTTTTTTTTTTTTTTTTGAAGAATTTTTCTTGAAACCCTCCCGAACAACATGTGCTGAAGTAGGGGCTGTTTGATTATTTTTTTTTTTTTGTTTGCTTTTTTTTGTTTTTTGTTTTTTTGAGGTCTTCTGACCCCAAGACTCAACTAATCTCTGCAATTCTCCAGCTGTGATCCTTGGAGAGTCTTTGGCCACTCAAACTCTCCTCACTGTGCATTAGGACGATATAGACACTGGTGTGATAAAAATGCAAATATGAATGGGAATATACTTGAGATATTTTAATCATAAGAATTTCTAGGGGTACCAATAATTGTGGCCATTCTGTACTAGAGAAAAATATTTATTTCCTGATGTGATTTTCCCCAAATTTTTACTTTTTTTTTTTTTTTTTTTTTTACTTCAATTAAAGGTTAGATTTTTTGAAATTTTTGAATGAAAGATCAAATGGATGAACAATGCAGACTTAATTTCACAGCCTTCTTTGACCATATTTACCAAGGGTATGAATAATTTTGAGCACAACTGTATTCATATCTAACGTTTCATAAAATATTTTAATTTTTAAAGTAAACAAAAGTATATAGTATAGAAATTTATAAAATATATTTTAATTATTTAATTATATATAAAATGTAATATATTTAAATATCTAAATCATAAAATAAATAAGTATGTACATTATATATACAGTATCTCACAAAAGTGAGTACACCTCACATTTCGGCAACTATTTTAGTATATCTTCAAGGGACAATACTATAGAAATGAAACTTTGATATATTTTAGAGTAGTCAATGTGCAACTTAGCAGTAAAGATTTACTGTCCTCTGAAAATAATTCAACATACAGCCATTATTGTCAAAAAAGCTGGCAACAAAAGTGAGTACACCCTAAGTGATAACAGCTATACGTCGTTTAACCATGCAAAGCCACATGTCCTATTCATCATGTTCATGTTTTTGTCTGCTTAACAGGACTATACAAAATGTGTGTATCTTGTATTAGAGCAGGTAAAATTTGGTGTTTTGAGTACAATTCTCTCATACTGACCACTGGATGTTCAACATGGCACCTCATGGCAAAGAACTCTCTGAGGATTTGAGAATTAGAATTGTTGCTCTCCACAAAGATGGCCTAGGCTATAAGAAGATCAGTAACACCCTGAAACTGAGTTACAGTACAGTGGTCAGTGTCACACAGAGGTTTTCCAAGACGGGTTTCACTCAGAACGGGCCTCGCAAGGATCGATCAAAGAAGTTGAGTCCTTGTGCTGTGTGTCAGGTGCAGAAGCTGGCTTCAAAAAACAGACGCATGAGTGCTGCCAGCATTGCTTTAGAGGTTGCAGAAGTGAAAGGTCAGCTTGTCAGTGCTCAGACCATACGCCACACACTGCAACAAATTGGTTTGCATGGCCGTCGTCCCAGAAGGAAATCTCTTCTGAAGCTGGCTCACAAGAAAGCCGGCAAACAGTTTGCTGAAGACAACCTGTCCAAGAGCATGAATTACTGGAACCATGTCCTGTGGTCTGATGAGACTCAGATAAACTTGTTTGGCTCAGATGGTGTCCAGCATGTATGGTGAGGCCTTGGTGAAGAGTACCAAGAAAGTTGTGTCTTGCCTACAGTCAAGCACGGTGGTGGTAGCATCATGGTCTGGGGCTGCATGAGTGCTGCTGGTACTGGAGAGCTGCGGTTCATTGAGGGAAACATGGATGCCAGCATGTACTGTGACATTCTGAAGCAGAACATGATGCCCTCCCTTCAGAAACTGTACCAAACGGCAGTTTTCCAACATAATAACGACCCCAAACACACCGCCAAGATGACAACTGCCTTGCTGATGAAGCTGAAGGTGATGGTGCTGAAGTGGCCAAGTATGTCTCCAGACCTGAACCCTATTGAGCACATGTGGAGCATCCTCAAGTGGAAGGTGGAGAAGCACCATGTGTCTAACATCCAGCAGTTCTGTGATGTCATTATGGAGGAGTGGAAGAGGATCCCAGCAACAACCTGCAGCTCTGGTGAATACCAAGCCCAGGAGGATTAAGGCAATGCTAGATAACAGTGGTGCCCCTACAAAATATTGACACTTTGGACACAGTTTTGACATGTTCACTTAGGGTGTACTCACTTTTGTTGCCAGTTATTTGGACAATACTGGCTATATGTTGAGTTATTTTTAGAGGACAGTAAATGTGTGCTTCTATACAAGCTGCACATTGACTACTCTAAAATATATCCAAGTTTCATTTGTGTAGTATTGTCCCTTGAGAAGATATACTAAAATTGTTGCTGAAATGTGAGGGGTGTACTGACTTTTGTGAGAAACACTTTTTATAAAATATTTAAATTTTTATATTATCTAAATTAAGTTACACAAAATATAAATTTATATGCTATCTTTTAATTTAATTATTTTAATTATTTATACAATTATTTAACTCGTATGAATGATTGACACTCGTAGTATTATATAAAACAGATTATAAAAATAAGTATAAAATATTAACTGAATTTGAATCTGCTTACTTCGAAGAGGATTACTTTTCCTCTTTCCATAACATTGACAGTTATATCAAACACAATCATATTTCAGTCAGACAGCACCTCTGACAGCCTGTGTGCTTCATCAAGGAATGTCTATGGAGATCCACTCAAACACCTGAACCTCTGAACTCACAATCCTCTGCTGACAAAGTCAAAGAGGTGGAGAGGTCAGGAAACGACCACCACCACCACCACCATCACCATCACCATCATCACCACCGCGGTACCAGGACAAAGGGAACATGAGGGAAGCAGGTCCGTATCCGTCAGCAGACTGACTCAGTCAGGAGGAGATGATGTTTACTGGTCTGTTTTTTTTTTTGTTTTTTTTCCCATTCAGAATTCAATCCGTAAGAGAAAGACAGACAGGTAGACATGTGCGGTACGACAGGGATGAAGATCCTTACAACTGATTCTCCCTGACATTTGACTGCCTGTCAGCATCAATCAGTGCAAGAAAACAGATTCTAATACCAGTGTTTTAAAGCTTAGCTGACCACAGAAATCCCTACAAACTGAACAGAACTCAATCTATGAGCTCAATGTTGGTTTTTCAAAACACAAAAAGGCCATGGAAACCCCTTTGAACTGGACTAATTATGAACAAAAATGTACTGAATAAAAACCCTAACCCTACTGAATTGAAACAAACAAATGGCAACAAATAAAAACAAAAGTATTAATTTTTAATTGTATTTTAATTCTTTAATTTTACTCTCTTAATTATTTTATTTTCAATAGTAATTATTTTAGGTTTCCAAAAATTAACACATATAACATTTATTTATTCATTCTATTTTGAATTCTATTATTTTATTTTATTTTATTTTATTTTATTTTATATATAACAAATACTAATTATTTTAAGTATCTGAAAACCATGCTTATTTAATTGTTTTTGTTTGTTTGATTGATTTTAGGTCAATGTTTCAAAACATGGGTGACCACATTTGAATTAACAATTTGAAATTGACTTAATCTGAACTGACTCTGAATTTAAAATGTCAGCATTTTAAAGTTCAGAAGACTATGAGATCTCATGAGATCTAAATTTTGAATTTATTTTCTTTTTCTCATACACAATTATTTGCAGAACCACAATAAAGAGAGAAACAACTTCACGTGTTAAAAGTTTGAGGTCAGTAAGATTTTTTAATGTTTTTTGAAAGAAGTCTCTTGTGCTCACCAAGGCTGCATTTCATAACAAATACAATAAAAATAGGAATATTGTGAAATATTTCTACAATTTAAAATAAGTTTTCTATTTAAATACATTTTAAAATGCAATTTATTCCTGTGATGCAAAGCTGAATTTTCAGCATCATTACTCCAGTCTTCAGTGTCACATGACCCTTCAGAAATCATTGTAATATGCTGATTTGCTGCTCAAGAAATATTCTTTAATGAATAGAAAGGGTAAAAGAACAGCATTTATTAGAAATATAAATATTTTTTAATATCACAAAATACTTTCCTATCTTTTTTTTTAATAAACTGAATGAGTTTTTGCTGAATAAAAGTATTGATTTCTTAAAAAAAAATAAATAAATAAAAACTTACTGACCCCAATCTTAGTTGCACTAGCTGAGTCCAGATCTGCCACAAAAATAAACTTCAGAATGACAACTTCTTAAAAAATGTGACATTTCAGCACTTCCAGACAACAACTGTGCTGAGATCAGCAGTTGCTGTGTGAAACTCTGATACTGTCATAGCGTTTATTCTCAGATCAGCTGACGAGACGTTTATTTGCTCCAGATTGTCTGCTCACACTAAATGATTTGTTTTACATCCTCTGCCCAGCGCCTGGCAACCAGTGCCCGACAACAAGACCCCGCCCCTCTCATCCTGGCGCTGCGACGGCAGCATGTGGTGGGCAGATGGAGCGGCGCGGCTGCCAGGATAAGGTTGAACACGCGCGGATAAGTGTGATGACCGCAGCCCAACGCCAGACGCCATTTGACCCATAAACAAGCTCTCAGGCTTCGCAAACACACCCGCATTCACTGCCAGTATGATTCAGAAACTCCCTCTCAGCAAAACACACAAACAAACAGCCAGAAAACAACTTCAGACCTGCAGAAAAAACTCGAGTTATAGATTTTCTGAAGGGATTATGAGTGGCATTTCCTCGTGTGGCAATGCTAGGGAGTTCTGGGTGTTTGCTATGGAATTTCATGTGGTTGCTAAGGTATTCAAAATATTACAGTGTGCTGCTGTGTGGTTGCTAGGGAGTTCTGGGTGGTCGTTTGGGCACTGGTATGTTGCACAATATATAAGCCTTGGATGACTGTATACTGCCAGTATAATGTGATAAATAAATGATTGGATAGACTGGATGTGTATGTGTAATACTAGTCTTACAAAAGCAGGATATTCACCAATTAAAATTACCTAAAATAATTAAAATAAAATAAAATAAAAACTTGTGTGCATTGTTTTCAGATACCTAAAATAATTGGTATTGGAAAAATAAAATAGAATAGAATAAAAGTGTGTGTGTGTATATATATATATATATATATATATAATATTATAGATACATAATGTCAATATAATAGTAATTAATGTTAATGTAAGGAATTTTTAGTATCAAAATACACTAAAGTTAGTAAAAATCTCAAAATTAACAAAAAAATAAAAAATAAAACACAAAAATACAGTTGTTGTCATGGTGTTGCTATGCAGCTGCTAATGTGTTCATAATGTTTTTCATGTGTTGCTAGGAAATTCTGAGTGGTTGCTAGGATGATTCAAGGTATAATTCCATGTCTGTCAAAGTGTAAAGTTCTGCTGTTTGTTCAAATAGCTAACCCTACATTTGAGCAACAGTAAAGCCAAGCACCACTAATGCACACTTAACAGTCTATTCAATAACCGCAAACTCATTCAGATGCAAATGACTCTGTCATAGTCGAAAGTTATGTTGATAACCGACTGAGATACAAAGATAAAGAAGGCTTGATATTACTTAAAGAGGTGTGAAACACAACGGCACCAGTGAAATGTGCCGCTGTCTCACACATGCTGCGACCTCAACAACACTTAAAGTTTACTAGAGTGAGTTTCCAGACCACCGCTGGGTTAAACAGCTCTGAAAGCGCTCTCCTGTGTGAACGTGTGCTCGACTCACAGTCCTGAGACGATCGGTGCTTGAAGGTGAACCGCAGGTGACTCCTGTTGACATCTTCAATCGGGATTGCGACCTGCAACACAGAATATCACAAAAAAAGATGAAGTTAACGCAGATAAGATGACCTTAGAAAGAAACTAGGACTGGGAAACACCTTAAAGGTCTTGAATATTAATAAAAGACATAAATATGGATCCAAATAGACATTTAAGCAAAGTGCAGTCCTTGTGACCTTTACACTGAACTGTATTCTTCATTTAAACTGTTTAAACAGTTTCAACCGTGTAATGCTTTTTTAGGTTGTTAAATATTTAAAAGGGTCAAATCATGCATTTTTTCCCCCTTTGAGGCTTGATTATTTTTTTGTGTTAAAATATGGTATTTTAGTGCATTAAAAAATACCCCAGAAAAGCTACTAAAAATTCCAATATTAGAATTAAATTAAACAAAATATTAAAACAAAATATTAAAAAAAATAAATTAAAAAAATAAAAACTGTTATGCATGTTGTTTTCACCTAGCTCAAAATAAGTAGTATCGATCATAAAATAAAATAAAAAATAAACTGCATATTGGTTTTCAGAAATAGTAGTATCGGTCATAAAATAAAATATGATTAAATAATACAAAATAAAACATGGACTTTTTGCTGAAGAAACAGCGCATCTAAACTTTCCCAGAATGCAACTGTTCTGACGTTGGATATGATAGTATAAGTGACACTTACCTTGATGGTTTCAAACCAGCGAGGCTGTTTGACCTGGTAGTAAATGACTGATTTGTATTCCAGAATGCCTTCATCTCCAGCTCCAGGAAATATCACGCTCTAGATGGGAAAGATTATAATAAAAACACCTATTAAAAACATTAGACATTTAAATCTTCTGAAGAGGAACCTGTAGCCGTTATATTGATCATTTTGTCATTGCGCATTCATGCTGACCGGTAAAACACAATTTGTTGCACAGAATAATTTAATCTGACTCCCTGCCAATTTCAGAAGCTAATTGAGATCAGAAATGCCAGATACGAGTTATGAAATATTAAACAACAAAATCTATTCTACCTGCTGGAAACCATAAGGTGCCCATATGCTGTGATAAGCAAAAGCACTGCATGCTTTATTGCATTTTTTTTTTTTATTTCTTGCCATTGCACACAGTGAGGGTCATGCATTCAATAACACACAGTCACACAGCTGGCCTGTCAAACCCTGACAAACACACATACATGCTACAGCTGACAGCCACCAATTATGAGCAATAAGTGACCGGGCCGCCCTACAGCTGCAGGACTGAGTGCATGTGAGAAAGAACCATTATGTGGGCAGTAAAAATAAGCACAAATCAGGGGTGGAAGGCAGGGAATAAACAAAAAAAGCAAAAAAAATTAAAAAGTAACTAAAGAAACAAAATGTACCAGTAAGTATGAGGCATATGTGCATGTCAAGCCGGCAAAAATACAAACTATTAGAGAGCAAGTGAGATTGTTTAAAGGAAAGTTACAGGTTTAATACAAACAAAGCTCTACAGAGAGCATGTGTCAATTTTCTAGTAATATAATGACAGATTTGATGAACATTAGTATTTATTATTTGTTCCTTAAAAAGTGGCTACATCAAAAAATAATTTTATTTATATATTTATTTAGAGCTGTTACTAAATTTTTCTTTTGATGGGCAACTACGTGTCTTGTGTCTTTTATTAAATTATGTATTTATTATTTTTGCTTTTTATAAAAAAAAAAAAAAAAAAAAATTTAAAAAAGTTGAAAATTTTCTACAGCAGGGGTTCACAAACTTTTTTGCAACCAAATATTTAGACTAAATATTTACTTAAAGAACCCCGTGTTTTAAATGACATTCACATTTAATAATAATAAAATCACCATCATCATTATTATAAATAATTATTTATTGTGTGTGTGCGGTGTGTCTATATACAGGTGCATCTCAATAAATTAGAATGTCGTGGAAAAGTTCATTTATTTCAGTAATTCAGCTCAAATTGTGAAACTCGTGTATTAAATAAATTCAGTGCACACAGATTGAAGTAGTTTAAGTCTTTGGTTCTTTTAATTGTGATGATTTTGGCTCACATTTAACAAAAACCCACCAATTCACTATCTCAACAAATTAGAATACTTCATTAGACCAATAAAAAAAATTTTTTTTAGTGAATTGTTGGCCTTCTAGAAAGTATGTTCATTTACTGTATATGTACTCAATACTTGGTAGGGGCTCCTTTTGCTTTAATTACTGCCTCAATTCGGCGTGGCATGGAGGTGATCAGTTTGTGACACTGCTGAGGTGGTACGGAAGCCCAGGTTTCTTTGACAGTGGCCTTCAGCTCATCTGCATTTTTTGGTCTCTTGTTTCTCATTTTCCTCTTGACAATACCCCATAGATTCTCTATGGGGTTCAGGTCTGGTGAGTTTGCTGGCCAGTCAAGCACACCAACAACATGGTCATTTAACTAACTTTTGGTGCTTTTGGCAGTGTGGGCAGGTGCCAAATCCTGCTGGAAAATGAATCAGCATCTTTAAAAAGCTGGTCAGCAGAAGGAAGCATGAAGTGCTCCAAAATTTCTTTGTAAACGGGTGCAGTGACTTTGGTTTTCAAAAAACACAATGGACCAACACCAGCAGATGACATTGCACCCCAAATCATCACAGACTGTGGAAACTTAACACTGGACTTCAAGCAACTTGGGCTATGAGCTTCTCCACCCTTCCTCCAGACTCTAGGACCTTGGTTTCCAAATGAAATACAAAACTTGCTCTCATCTGAAAAGAGGACTTTGGACCACTGGGCAACAGTCCAGTTCTTCTTCTCCTTAGCCCAGGTAAGACGCCTCTGACGTTGTCTGTGGTTCAGGAGTGGCTTAACAAGAGGAATACGACAACTGTAGCCAAATTCCTTGACACGTCTGTGTGTGGTGGCTCTTGATGCCTTGACCCCAGCCTCAGTCCATTCCTTGTGAAGTTCACCCAAATTCTTGAATCGATTTTGCTTGACAATCCTCATAAGGCTGCGGTTCTCTCGGTTCGTTGTGCATCTTTTTCTTTCACACTTTTTCCTTCCACTCAACTTTCTGCTAACATGCTTGGATACAGCACTCTGTGAACAGCCAGCTTCTTTGGCAATCAATGTTTGTGGCTTACCCTCCTTGTGAAGGGTGTCAATGATTGTCTTCTGAACAACTGTCAGATCAGCAGTCTTCCCCATGATTGTGTAGCCTAGTGAACCAAACTGAGAGACCATTTTGAAGGCTCAGGAAACCTTTGCAGGTGTTTTGAGTTGATTAGTGGGTTTTTGTTAAATGTGAGCCAAAATCATCACAGTTAAAAGAACCAAAGACTTAAACTACTTCAGTCTGTGTGCACTGAATTTATTTAATAGATGAGTTTCACAATTTGAGTTGAATTACTGAAATAAATGAACTTTTCCATGACATTCTAATTCATTGAGATGCACCTGTATGTATGTATGTATGTATGTATGTATGTATGTATGTATGTATGTATGTATATACATACACACATACATACACACATACATATATACACACACACATAGATATATATACAGTGGGGCAAAAAAGTATTTAGTCAGCCACCAATTGTGCAAGTTCTCCCACTTAAAAAGATGAGAGAGGCCTGTAATTTTCATTATAGATATACCTCAACTATGAGAGACAAAATGAGAAAAAAAATCCAGAAAAATCACATTGTAGGATTTTTAAATAATTTATTTGTAAATTATGGTGGAAAATAAGTATTTGGTCAATAACAAAATTTCATCTCAATACTTTGTTATATACCCTTTGTTGGCAATGACAGAGGTCAAACGTTTTCTGTAAGTCTTCACAAGGTTTTCACACACTGTTGCTGGTATTTTGGCCTCTAGAGCAGTAATGTTTTGGGGCTGTCGCTGGGCAACACGGAATTTCAACTCCCTCCAAAGATTTTCGATGGGGTTGAGATCTGGAGACTGGCTACGCCACTCCAGTACCTTGAAATGCTTCTTACGAAGCCACTCCTTCATTGCCCGGGCGGTGTGTTTGGGATCATTGTCATGCTGAAAGACCCAGCCACGTTTCATCTTCAATGCCCTTGCTGATGGAAGGAGGTTTTCACTCAAAATCTCACGATACATGGCCCCATTCATTCTTTCGTTTACACGGATCAGTCGTCCTGGTCCCTTTGCAGAAAAACAGCCCCAAAGCATGATGTTTCCACCCCCATGCTTCACAGTAGGTATGGTGTTCTTTGGATGCAACTCAGCATTCTTTCTCCTCCAAACACGACAAGTTGAGTTTTTACCAAAAAGTTCTATTTTGGTTTCATCATTCTCCCAATCCTCTTCTGGATCATCCAAATGCTCTCTAGCAAACTTCAGTCGGGCCCGGACATGTACTGGCTTAAGCAGGGGGACACGTCTGGCACTGCAGGATTTGAGTCCCTGGCGGCGCAGTGTGTTACTGATGGTAGCCTTTGTTACTTTGGTCCCAGCTCTCTGCAGGTCATTCACTAGGTCCCCCCGTGTGGTTCTGGGATTTTTGCTCACAGTTCTTGTGATCATTTTGACCCCACGGGGTGAGATCTTGCGTGGAGCCCCAGATCGAGGGAGATTATCAGTGGTCTTGTATGTCTTCCATTTTCTAATAATTGCTCCCACAGTTGATTTCACACCAAGCTGCTTACCTATTGCAGATTCAGTCTTACCAGCCTGGTGCAGGTCTACAATTTTGTTTCTGGTGTCCTTTGACAGCTCTTTGGTCTTGGCCATGGTGGAGTTTGGAGTTGGACTGTTTGAGGTTGTGAACAGGTGTCTTTAATACTGATCAAACAGTTCAAACAGATGCCATTAATACAGGTAACGAGTGGAGGACAGAGGAGCCTCTTAAAGAAGAAGTTACAGGTCTGTGAGAGCCAGAAATCTTGCTTGTTTGTAGGTGACCAAATACTTATTTTACCGAGGAATTTACCAATAAATTCTTTAAAAATCTTACAATGTGATTTTCTGGATTTTTTTTCTCATTTTGTCTCTCATAGTTGAGATATACCTATAATGAAAATTACAGGCCTCTCGCATCTTTTTAAGTGGGAGAACTTGCACGATTGGTGGCTGACTAAATACTTTTTCGCCCCACTGTATATATACAATGTGTGTGTATGTTGCAAGATACAAATTTACTGCCAAAGTAAAAAAAAAATAGGAGTTTATAATCATAATTAAATTTGCTGTGTGACATTACATTTACTTAATTACATTGCAGCCTTTTACATAGCAACAGTACAAAAAAAGAAAACTGATTCCGGCCAAAAATGCTAAAAAAAAATATGTCCCTAGAAAGGCTTTTCTTAAAAAAATAAATAAATAAATAAAACTCTAACATCCCTAATATTACCAAAATAATAGCCATACACACTTATACATAATAAAAAAATAAATAAAATGAAAAAAAACCTTGCAACATCTAGAAATACATTTTAACATGCTTAGTCGTGTACTGCTTTAACGGAATCTGGATTATTCATTATAATGTGTCACACACACTGACTGTAGATTACCTCCAGTTTCTTTCCATCTTCATCATGTACAGACATGGTGACCTCCACGTTTTTAGGCGTTGTCTTACTGCCTTTATCAAAATCCCCCTGAACCAGCGTCACGTAAATGTCATTCCGAACATCACCTGCAAAAACACACACAAGGTCTCAGTGTCGCTTATTAATAAGATCAATGTGTGATCTACAGCTGAAAAAAGACAGCTTAAAATATAGACCTTTTATTAAGAAAATGCACAAAAGTAGCTGAAAAAGTGCTGCTTGCACATCCATAGGTCATAATCAGCATGTCAGAGTGTTGTTTATACTTAAGACACAATTAAACAGCTTGGAATTAAACAGCTGCTGTACCGTTAAGATTTCTAAATGTAAATGTTGCGATTGTCTAATTTCTGCATGTGAAATGAATATCAGCAACAGCATGAATGCATGCATTAAACTGTTTGCAAAACTCTGAGGGGTTTTTGTTGATATGTAAACGTAGATAGTCATGTGATAATGTCCATTATGACGAGTTCCTCATTACTACAGCGTAGTTTTCATGAATGGACTGCGTGAACTTTTCATTGTCACTGTTGTATGTTAACTGTAATTCAAAGAGGAGCAATAAAATCCTGTTTTATTGTAAATACATTCAGTTTGATGATGGATACCTGGCATGATGATTTCTGGGAAGCCCATTTTGCGAGCGACGGCGGTGGAACGGTCCACCAGGTGAGGGAAATCTTTGCGGATCTGATGAATATCACCTGGAAGCAACTTCAGCGTAACCCACAAACCTGAGGACCGGAGGAACAGACTGCAGTTAAACAAACACACACACACACTCTTCCTATTTGTGCTTAACAGCTCATGGGAACTTAAATTTTAATATCTCATTATTAGTGATCTACAAAAATAATTAAGAGCACCGGATTAGTTTAATTGCTGAGAAAATACCCGCAGGAAGCAGAGCGACTGTGTTTTTTAAAGTGTAGGGATGAATTGTGCTGTGAATATTTTATGCTAAAACATTAAAGATCAAAGGGTTACTCCACCCCAAAATGAAAATGTTGTCATTAATCACTTACCCCCATGTCATTCCAAACCCGTAAAAGCTTCGTTCGTCTTCGGAACACAATTTAAGATATTTTAGATGAAAACCGGGAGGCTTGTGACTGTTCCATTGACTGCCAAACAATTTTCACTGTCAAGGTCCAGAAAAGTATGAAAGACATCGTCAGAATACTCCATCTGCCATCAGTGATTCAACTGTAACGTTATGAAGCTACAAGAATACTTTTTGTATGGAAATAAAACAAAAATAACGACTTTATTCAACGATTCGGCACCGTAACGTCACCGTAGTGCCATTTTGGAGAGCATCCGCTGGACGCACATAGAATACGCAGTTCTGTGTCAGCCGCAATGGAAGGATACATCATCTATGCGTATTTACGCTTTGATTGCGTATTTACGCTTTGAAAATAGCGTATCTGTCCATTCCGGCTTGAACCACTGATGGCAGATGGAGTATTCTGACGATGTCTTTCATACTTTTCTGGACCTTCACAGTGTAATTTACTTGACAGTCAATGGGACAGTCACAAGCCTCCCGGTTTTCATCCAAAATATCTTAAATTGTGTTCCGAAGACGAACGAAGCTTTTACGAGTTTGGAACGACATTGGGGTAAGTGATTAATGACAAAATTTTCATTTTGGGGTGGAGTAACCCTTTAAATTGAGCAATCTGAGAAAATAACCTGAGCTGTTCAAAATAAATGATGAAAAATGAATCTGCGGATGAACTAACAAAACACTCAAGAACAATTTCCAAGTCATATTTCACCTCAAATCCATAGAAGAAAACAAAAATAAATTATTTAGTTTTTTAATTTATATATTATATATTAATTTGTTGTTTTATCTCCAAGTTCTCATTATTGTAATGAATAATAAATCCTATTTATTATTGAAATAATAAAAATAAATTAAAGAAAATTACATCATGGATACATCAAGTATACATGATAGTATTTTTGTTATGCTGAATTTAAGTTATGCTCATTTTAATAAGCAATACTATTATTAATATTTTTATATTAATACTTATATTAAGTGTATATTTTAGAATTTGTATGATGATAATAATAAAACTAAATGTCAAATAAATAAAGTTCACATCATGATAGTAATAGTATTTGTTGGGCTAAATTTAAGTTATGCTCACTTTAATGGCATAAAAATAAATAAATATTTTGTGTGTATATCACAGTATTTGCATAATAATAATAATAATAATAATAATAATAATAATAATAATAATAATAATAATAACAACAACAACAACAACAACATATTAGGAAAAAATGTTAAATAAAAATATAAAGTATATATTATGACAGTGTTAAAATATTTAAAATAAAGAAATTAAAAAAAACAAAAAAACTAATTACCATTAAACACCATGGTGTTTAATTGCCATTAAAACAGGCCAATGCTTGTTAATATTTGCTAATATTTAAAGGCCAATATTTGCTAATCTAACTTTCCAGTCAGTGAATCTGTACAGGTAATTTTCAAAAATGTCCTTTACTTTTTAAGATTCTTTATACCCATAATGTTTTGCATGTCACCTGAATGCCTCCATCATAAATTGTAAGCTAATTGGTCTTAATGACTCCACCTCTATTACCCTCACTGCTGTTCCTGATTAACCTAGATCATAAATGAGAAGAACCTCGTCTTATCTGGCTGATCTTAGATTATACTGGAAGTTCATGCACATTTATCTCAATAAACAGCTAGGAATCACAGGAAGGATGGATTATATTTGTGGCGATGGATTGTGATGTGACCTGACAGCACTTCATCCAGACATATTCAGTTCCCATTCTCTTCAGAATGAACAAATTCTCATGCTTATTAAACCCAATTCAACTTCAACTAATTTTGCTCAATAACTTTGTCATTTGTAAGATTTGGCCCCTTTAGATTGTGAAGGTCTCTTGGCAGGAACTCTGCAGCTCAGTTTGATCGTATCTGGGACAGCGTCGCTCTCCATCTCCACACATCAGTCTTATCTTCCTGTATTTTTAACTTTCCAAACTTTAACTAGGCTACAAAATGAAGCTGCAGATCATTAACAGCAGCCAAATAACCCTCTTAGCTTTCTTTTGAATCAGGAATATTTACTTATACAGATATAATTCTGTACCTGTAGGTTAATTTTTACTGTAGGCTAAAACACGGTATAAGAGAAACCTCCTGGAAATGTAGAGCCCTAGAAAATCTGTTTTATTTATTTTATTTTCCTAAATTCCATTTTTTTATTGTTTTATTTTTTCTGGCAGTTCTGGCAGTTATATTATTTATTTAAAATATTTTATTATTTAGTGCACAACAGAGGTTTTCTGTTTAAAAAAAGCATGGAAGGAAAAATTATGCAATATTTCTTAAAGTACTTTAGCAATTTTATTAATACTTTGAGAAGTACATTCTACTGTACAGTAGTAATATATTTACGTCACAATTTCTTCAAGTTGAACTAAACCTTTATTTTGACGGGTTGCCAAGAAGACCTTTGAGTTTCTGCATGTTTATGATTTATGTTGATAGTTTTTTTTTGCCAAATGAAGTGTTGAAATGCTGCTAAAATGACTCAGAGCAGTTCTGGAGATTAAAGGTGTTCACCCCAGTGACCTTTACCTTGACCTTTGTGATTGACCTCTTTGGCGGCGATGACCTTGTTGATGACGGTCTGGAGGAAGTCGTTCTCGCCCGCCACCCTGGGTGAAAAACGGGAGATGTTCAGCTGCCTGTGGCGAATGGCGTCATCCAACGCTAGCCTGGAGTTCACACGCGACAGGCAACACGCCAACGGGGAAGAGAGAGAGAGAGAGAAGGAAGAGAAAGAGAGAAAAAGAGTAGTAGCCACAGAGAGCCAGATAAGAGTGGACATGAGCAGAAGGAAAAGAGAAAAGAGAAAAAAAAAAAAAAAAAGACATGGATGAAGAAAGCGAGAGGGAGAGAGAGGGAAAACACCAAACAGTGATACAGATACCATGACAGGGACAAAAGCCATTTTGTTAGCAAACAGTAATGCGGGATGGGTGACAGGAGAGACACAGAGAGATGCTGTAATTTCAGAAATGACCCTCATCTCACACAAACACAGATGAAGCCGCTGCCTCTATAAAGACACAAAACCTACTGAGCTGCCTTAATAATAATAATAATAATAATAATAATAATAAAACATCACAGTCGCACTACAGACGCATGATACCGAATTACAACAGTGATTATAAAGCTAAGTAATTATAGGACATAAATCATCCAAGATGATGGACAAGGTAAAATTTATATTGATTGTAAATGAAATGTACTTAAATACACTTTTATTTATATTTGATATAATACAATGAAATAATATTAAACATTATATGAATATTGTATTATATGAAAACATTTATTTATAATATAACAACGTAAAAACAATTCAATTTTCTTACAAATATTAATTTATTATAATTACCTGGCCCATTTATTATATTATTTATTATTGTTTATGTATGGTATTATATATAACATTATATAACATTTTTTGCATGTAGTATATTTTAATAATAATAATAATAATAAAACACTCATTTTAATTCAGTGTAATTTTAACATTTTAAATAATTTTTTAAAAATATAATTATTATTAATTGTTTATTATTTAAATATTTACATTTGTATATTATAATGTAAAAATACATTTTACTATTATTTAAGCATTTCTATATTGTTGATAACAAAATTCAATTTAATTCAATAATTTATTCTTAAAATATTTTCTATTATATATCATGTAAAATATATAATGTACAAATTGTAATTCAGTCTAATTTTATATTATTATATATATATATATATATATATATATATATTATTATTATTATTATGGACTTGCTATTTGTTGCTGCCTATGAGAAGCATTCAAATCAGTCACAAGTTTCAGTTAGGATGCTGCCTTAAAAGGTAGCTGCCTAAGTAGGCCGCAATAGACAGCAAGACAGTTCACTAGGTTTTGGACCATAACTACAGTAATCTGAGGTCACAAATAAGCTGCTACAAAGCAAAAACCTCCCTAAAGTGAGAACAACGCATCTTAAATACCCCACAATTCCCAGCAAACCCCTGGACTCCTCTCTGAGTGACCCGGCTGGGCTGTGAGAGCGGCAAAGCAGAGAAAGACTGAAGTACAGTCTTACTGAGTGACAGAATGAACGATGGAGTGACTGTGAAGACTCCTCTCCTCACTGAGAGTGAGTTTGTGTACTGTTGTATTCAATGAATAAATATACAGTATTGAGCATTGAGATCATACAGAAGAAATCAGAAAAACAGAAAAACACCAACTTACATGCAAATTAGCATTCATATGTATGACTACACAATATCTAACAAACTACCTTTTGATCTGCCTAACTAGCAAGAGTTTCACACACTTGACTGAATTTTCGTGATGTTATGTTTGCCACCATAAAAGCTGTTGTGTTGACGTCATGAAGTCATACTCACGGCTGGAAGGGAATGAAGTGTTGCTTGTCCTCGTCGTCCATCTTGCCCGTGATGATGTCTGTGACGTCCATTACTACAGAGAGAAGAATGAGACGAGAATAATGTCTGCAGACGACCAAACATCATGTCTCAACAACTATGGATGCATCTCATGAAAATTAGAAATAACCAGCTCATATTTCATCCCGTTAAGACTATAAAGATTGATTGTATTTTGACAATTTTTGCCATTTACGTTACAGTCTCAGCAAATTCACAATTTTGAAAACATGATACCTTTTCAAATAACACCAATTACATTTACTATAAAAACATGTAGTAATAAAAGTAATTAAATGTGTCATTCACCCAAGAGGGTGGACAAGGTAAAATTAATATTGATTATAAATAAAATAAACTTAAAAACATTTGTATTTCTATTTGGTATAACAGAATAAAATAATTATACTCTATAACATTAAATAAATATTATATGAATTTTGGTATTATATGAATATTATTTATTTATTTATAGCAATGTAAAAATGTAATTCATTTACATTTATTAAAGTTTACATCAAGCTAGTAATCGCTGTACTTAAGTTAATTAATTTAATAAATAAAATAATTCATTACTTTATGACTTGTCTGCATAACAGAAAATAAAATTTTGTAGTGAAAAAAGTAAAATTGTCATGAAAATTATACCTCAAATCTTGATGTCTTTTTAAAAGCCTTTGTAAATAAAACTTTTTTTCATTCATTCATTCATTCATTCATTCGTTCCAGCAACTTTAATGTTTTCAAAATGTTTGTTTGTTTATTTTGGGGTGTAATTTTGGGACTTGTTACATCACTGTAAAACTCCGTAAAAAATAAACCATAGTAAAAAGCACAAGAGAAACACTCATGGAAGTTTAAATTTGTGGTTTATAAGGTGAGAGCAGCCAAAACTTTCTAGATAAGCTGTCAAGAGGCAGCTATTACTGACTGAACACAAACATCGCCTCTAAATGGCCATTTGGCCTGGTGTGCAGCAATGGCCGTGCTGAGATTGGGTTTACAGCAGGCAACAGGAAACTGATGAGCCATAATGGAAGCGTTGGCTTGTCTCTGAAAGAGACAAATTAAAGGTGACATTGCACATACAGGTTCTGTCTCTACCTGCCTGACCCACACACAGAAATACTGCTAACGGCCGTACGGCGAGAGAGAGAGAGAGAGAGAGAGAAAGAGAGAAAGAGCGATGCTTTCCCACTTCAAAACCCGTTTGATGTTCAAACCAAAGGCTGCATGTCTGCTCTCATTCTCCTGTTCAGCCTTATTTACAACAGAAGAACAGATTTTTCCTTTTTCCATCAAACTAAAGAATGAGAAACCCTCTGTACACAACAAACTGTGAGAAACTCATTGCACAATAATCAACCGAAGTAAGGCTGCAACTAACGATTATTTTGATAGTCGCTTAGTTGGTCGATTATTTTTTCGATTAATCGGATAAAAAAAAAAGCTTAATTTTCTTCTTTTTTATTTTGATCCACGATGATCCACGACTGTTTTTTGTTTTGTGATGGTTGTTCATGAGTCCCTTGTTTGTTCTGAACAGATAAACTGAGCACTGTTCTTCAGAAAAATCCTCCATGTCCTGCAGAATCTTCAGGTTTCCAGCATCTTTTGCATATTTGCATATTTTGCATATTTGAACCCTTTCCAGCAGCGACTGTATGATTTCGAGATCCATCTTTTCACACTGAGGACAATTGAGGGACTCAAACACAACTATTAAAAAAGGTTCAAACATTCACTGATGCTCCAGAAGGAAACACGATGCATTAAGAGACGGGGGGTGAAAAATTTTTGAATTTGAAGATCAAGGTAAATTGTACTTCATTTGTTTTCTGGGAAACATGCAAGTATCTTCTGTTGCTTCCGAAGGGCAGTACTAAATGGGAAAAAAAAAATTATATTTCTACAAAATAAGAAAAATTTGGACATCTTCATCCTGTTCAAAAGTTTTTTATATGCCTATTTAAATCTCTTCATCAAAAATTAAGATAATAATAAAGATAATAAAGATGAATAAAAACACAAACTCAGTGTTAACCAACAGGTAAGAGTAATGTTCTGCAGGAACACACTTGATCACAGTCACATTTACTGTAATTTCTTTATCCTGTAAAAGGCAGCTATGAAGCATTTGATATTTATATTCAAACAACTATACACGGTTATCCCTTTACAGTTCCTACTCTCATAAAATACGTGCACTACATGTTGACTTTTAAACCTTAATTTAACGTTCAACAACATATTTCAGCACAATGAATGTTTTTGCCCTGAATATTAATTGTCTCCCTCTCTGACGTGCGTTCACGCACCCGCCGCGCTCGCGCTCATTCAGTAAAGATTTAAACTTAACACAGACTGTCAGGATGGAACTTTATGCAAAAATGGAAATGCTCGCGTGAATTTGTGATATTTACAGATAAGGATATGACCGTAAACTGAAAGTTTTTGCTCTGAGGACGCACACGCATCTGTCAAAGCTACTGACGCTAATGCATAGGCTTAAAGCTTAAAATAAAGAATTTCCATGTTTTGGGCAGCTTGGATCATGTACTTCTCCCGCAGAATCTCATTCTGTTTCCTGCATTTTGGCCATAGAAATGCGTTATTCACTGCTGTAATTTGATGCTACCGGCTGAAGTTGGACGTAAACTGTGGGCAGACCAGACCCGACTAATCGATAATGAGGATCGTTGTCGATGGTTTTCATTATCAATAATAATCGATTTTATCGATTAGTTGTTGCAGCCCTAAACCGAAGCATCTGAGATTGGCAACAGTAATAGTGACAATAGTAGACACAAATATTAGGGTCACTTCATTCCAACCAGATCAAAGCTTCTAATGCATACTGTGATTGTAGATGTAATAAAACAATATTTAACTCCAGGCAGACAAAATCAGTGCAAAGGCCATGTTTGTTTTGAATGCATTATAAATGTATGAATGCAGAGAGATTGTTGTGTCAACTTCTGTACCACATATAGCACAGCATATATGCAATATATTATTCCAGCTGATTTCACACAAGGCTTGAACAATTGTATTTGAATGTGTATGCAATCACTCAAATAAATCTGACAAATAAAAATACTGATCAAGACAAAACACTTGCTACCCGCAATTTAAAACAAGAAAAAGACCCCTAAATTTTACAGCCCAAACTGTGGCAACTCCGTATTAGCTGTCATTGTAAAAAATAAAATAAAATAAAAATCAACAAAAACAAACAGAATGTCTGAATTTAGTGAATGTTAAATTTGATTATATCTAATAAATATATATGGTTTTATATATGATTTACAGTATTAATCATGAAATTAAATAAAATATAACAATTAAATATAAAAATAATAATAAAATATAAAATGATTCAAAATAAGCAAAATAAAAACAGCTCATTCTTATAGGTTTATAGTAGTAACAAATAAAAAATAATAAATATAAAAGAATGCAATAAAATAAAAACAAAATTTAAAAGAATAAGTAAAATAGAAATAACAACAAAAACAAACAAACTCATAAAGTCTGAATTTAGTGAATATGTTAAATAATATCTAATGAAATAGCTCATTCTTATGGGTTTACAATAGTAACGATGAAATGAAATAAACAGATAAAAGAATAAAATAAATACATATAAATAGAAAATCCAAAATAGAAAATTAAAATATCAACAAAAAACAAACAAATATCAGAAATTCTGAATTTAATGAATGTTACATTTAATTTTATCTAATAAAATTAAATGTAACATTAACTATGTCCCCGTAGATGAACACATCATTTAAAATCACTTTGGATATAAACATCTGCCAAATGCATCAATGCAAATTCCCGGTGGTATTTTGATGGACACTATGGTGACCATGCTAAGTGTGTATCAAGTGTTATGCGTGAGGCTCTACCTGCCACACCGAAGGGTCTGCGGAGGCCAGACGTCAATTTCTTAGTGTTGTTATCTCTGAGCTCCATCCGGCCCACTCGAACGATCTGACAAACAAAGCTGATTTTCTCCCTCTTCAGGTCTTCGCTCCCCAGATCCTGGAGAAAAACGCACAAACACACAAGCGAGAGCATAAAAAAGCATGCACAATCATGTACTCAAATAGCCCATATTATTTTGAGCCCCCAAGCGCTATTGGCCATGCAAAAGGTGTTTCTGCCTACAACCATCTAGTTAAACTCAAACTCGTTAGTTGAGCAACTATCCGGTAAAACGATGACTGATGCATGGAATGGTTCGGTGTACACAGACTGTTAGTACGCAGTCCAGGTGAAGGGTAAATTGCTCGAGCGGTGTTTGATTGGGGGCAGCAACTCATTCCCCGCTGGGGGTTTGTGCAGAGAGCAGAGGATTCTGGGAAAACAAACTGACCCTCATAGCCCAGCATCTAATAAAAAAAATGACCTCTAGCAAATGAGAACGTGTGGGTGCAAACAAGCACCTACACACGAGCAAACCGATGCATATGCTCTATAATTATAGATTATGCACATGCAAACACACAAAATGCATGCAATTAAAAACAAACAAATATGCTTGATAATGTGTGAGAAACACAAGAACTTCAATATGATTTCATGTTTATAATACATGTTTCCCTGCACAGATAATTGTTTTTTCTTTGTTAAATTACATGCAGACGCCAATGCACGTACATGGATGCGCACAATACGTGAAACAATGTAAACCAGGTGGCGTCTCCGGAGAGCTTCCTCCTCTAACGACCGTTAGCTCGTTACCCTTTACAGCTTTAATGATGATGCTGCTTTCTCCAACACTTTAATTACCAATTCTGCAACACGACTGATGAACACGAATTAAAGTGTCACCCAATAATACTGTGATTACTCATTAAGGAGCAATGTGAGAGACGGGAACAGACGAACGGAATCGAGCCATAAACGAGTCATTTGCAAGACGGTGTTTCCAGGAACAAGCGGAAATATTTGAGTGTTCAAATCAAACATTTTAACAAAATTAGGTAGTGCTTGTGAAGGGTTTCGTGTGGCCTAGCGGTTTGTGCAGGCGGCATAAATTAGCACAGTTCGAAGCCTAGTTAGCTGACCACATAGATAGCATTTTAGAACATCTCATTATCATGCAACCAAGTTTTGGCCAAGTTTTAACACAGCATCGAATGCATCTTTAGCAGAGAACAGGGCTGTTCTCGTTAACGGAAACTAAAACTATTAAAAACATTGGTGTTCATTAAAACAAAGCTGAAATAAAATAATATATTAGATGAAAAATGAAATGGATTAAAATGAAAATTAGAAATGCTGCCTTTGAAACTAACTGAAATAAGATAATGTACCAAAACAACTAACTGGAAAAATAAGAACTAAAAACTAAACCTAAAACTGAAATAAAAATAATTTAAACCTTAGCAAAAATAAAATAAAATAAAATAAAATAAAATAAAATAAAAACTGAAAATCTAAAAATATGTATAAAAATAAATAAATAAAAACTACAAAATATATAATGCTATAAAAATAATACTAAAATAGCATTGGTAGAGAAAAGTACTGACAAAAATAGTTTAAACTATTTAACCCAATATTTGCATGCTAAATTTTCTGTATTTGTCCAGCTAGGACTACAAGCATCAAGTTAGCAGTAGTCATGTCTCATTTGTGATTCTGCTCATATTGTGTGATGCATAAACAGCTTATTGGTATTAATATCTATGTAGGGTTTCAAATCAATCATTTATGTAGTTGGATTTCAGTTTCAGATTATAAAGCAGTTGCCAATGAGCCATGGTGCTCAAAGATTTCAATCTGGTCTGCATCATGTCCCAACAGCATTTCTCCATCTCTCCATGATAATCCAGAATAAATGGTGTCAAAAGTAAAGCCCAAAATAATACATACAGTGAATACGGCACGCAGGTTATGGAGCTGATCGATGTCTTTCACCAAACCTGAGCTGGACCAGCGCACAAGATAGTTTTCACTGCAAGAAAATAAAAAATATAGATATTAAATGATATTATTTTCACAGCATAGTAACAATTTCAAAATCATAGGACTTATTCCCAATGAACACATATACTGATAAATGTACAGCTTTAATGCACTGTAAGACACTTTAGATATAAAAGCATTTGCTAAATGCATATATGCTAATGAAAATATAATGACACACTCGAATACGACAACATGATCATTTACCGCTGAAACAAACCATTAAGAATTGTGTGCATAGCACAAATGCTGTGGCTGATTTACTACCGAGGATGTGAAACATCATGGTTACTGGTCACTGAGGCTCCCAAATGTGGGTCAAACTATTGTCAAATTATTAAAATTGATCTAAATAATATAAAAAATATTTTTAAATATTAAAAATACAAAAATATTAATAATAAATATTTATAAAAATTAGTAACTATAATAAAATATAAGTTTTTCAAAATAAATAAAAAATAATAAAATATAAAAAATAAATAAATATACTGAAAAAAGTTTGTGCACTAACCTGATGAACTTGGACTCAATCGGGTCATATAGTGACATCAGCACTTCTGCATCTTCTCCAATTTTGCACACGACATTCTTGAGCGTGACGAACAGGGCGAACGAGGGTGTGGAGGCAAACTTGGCCTGCCTGCTCAAATCCAAGTTATGCTTCTGAGACTGAAAAATAAAAACAAATAAAAAAATGATGGCATCTGAGCACATAGTTAGTCTTTCAAATGCGAGTCTTAAAGTCAGCAAGAATAATCACACAAGACAGGTGCATTAGTGACGGTCGGTCTCAAAGAATCTATATCACATTATAAACGATCTGTATCTGCTGAAAGAGACTCAAGGACAGTGAACATCTGGGTAGGGTCACCTGGGAAAGACAGGACAGCAGTGCTGTTGTATTTTCAGACTTTCACCTTGTCATACGGGTTTGCAACAACATGAGACAGAACTTTCATCTTTATGTGAAGAGTTTCTTTGACCTATTAGGATGTTAAATGAAAACTCCTGTCTCGTAGCATCAAGGGAAGCACCTACTCGGTTCTAAACACAGTGACTCAAACTCACAGTGACTCATCTAAAAGCACTACAAGTTCAACAGCTGAAGTTCAGCAGTCAACAGAGAGACACTGAGGACAGAGATCTTCACCTCCTTGATAAGTATGTTCGAGGGTTTATATGAACACAGTTCAGTTTAAAGAAGCCCTGACCTTCATAATAGAGCTGAGCGATATTGTATATTCACAATATATTTGAAATGCTTTTGCTGACAATATAAAATTAAAGAACATTATTAATATTCAGTAGGGTTTTTTGGAAGATTTTATTGAGCATTATATATGAATATTATATCACACATATTAATATATATCTTGTGTTTATTTAATGAAAATATCATAGAAAACATGATTGGATTGTTTATATACACAAGTTTTCAAGTTTTTTAATTATTAATTCTCATTTCTATACATAAAATGTAAAATTTTCTATCTATCTATAATGTTAAATTTAATATAATTAATTAACTTTGTCTAATTTATATAAATTTTAAATATCTAAAAACAATAAATATATTATAATATTTTTTGAATATGTTTCCCAAATCTTTCATGTTTTTACCATCTTTTATTTCTTGGATAAAACTCTGTAAGTTTACAATGGCTGTTTGTAAGCAATGGTTGCTCTGATTGGGTGCAAAATGAATACACATTGATGCAGTAATACAAATGTGTTTTTTTTTTTTTTGCGCTACATCACCATCCATTTGTCACATTGAGCCCCACAGCAAAGAAGGGAAGTGAGATGGTTTGCTCTCACACTCTCTGTTCCCGTGCAACCTCTCACACGTCAGCGATGGTGTTTCAGAGCTGCGGTCAGGGACTTTTTCATGTGGTTTAGTGGTTGTGCTTCACAAAAGTCACAACCAAATATAAATATGAAGTAACAGTTAACATTCAAGGTATTTATTAAACATCAAAGCAGGTGGTGATGAGAAAAAACACCGCAAAGCGAAGAGCCGATGTGAGTGTGCTGTCGGCTCTCAGGCCTTGCACATACACAATCCAAAAACATCAAATACATTCAAATCTCTCAATCCAAATGAATCGCAGGCAGAAAAAAAAAAGTGCCATACTGGATGAAGAGAGTCTAATATCGTTTACCTTCTCCTCTTGGATGCGAGCTTCAATCTGCTTGGACGCGGCTTCATGTGCTCGGAACAGATTGATAGTGCTGGTCAGGTCAGGATCCAGAATATTCCCGTCTTTATCTCTCACCACCAGATCCTGGTCTAAATACCTGCCAAACACACACAAAAACAGTGTAGGAGACACTTTAAAACACAGTTGGCTTAAAGAGACAAAGATTTGTGTTCTACTAATCCAAATGGATACATTTATTTGGACATTATCTACTAAATGACTGTGAAAATGAGCATAACAGAAAAAGAATAAGACAGATTAGCACTTAGTGTAAAAGTTTGTCATCAATGGTTTGTTGCTATATGGTTACTGAGGGCATTCTGGATTTGTATCGAAACAAAATAAAAACCTTTCACTTAATAAAGTTGACAAAGACAGAGACTTGGACTGAGAACAGAGAGTTGTACGTGTGTGTGTGTGTGTGTCACCTAAGCGGTTCTATCATCTCATCTGTATACTCACTTCCTCCTACAGCTAAAGTTAACAGGAACACCGAAACACTCTGAGAAAGGTAACAATAAACTTGCTGCTATTAGATGGCCTTGAATGTGTTTAAAGAGCGGGGAAAAAGTCTGTAAGCGTGTAACTAGAATAACTAAATGCCCCAAACTCACCCCATTGGTTGAGCTGATGCAACTCTACAAATGGTGGTTGGAATAGGCTGCAACAGTCGGGTTTCAGAAATGTGTGTGTGTGTGTGTGTGTGTGTGTGTGTGTGTAATATATATATATATATATATATATATATATATATATATATATATATATATATATATATATATATACACACACACACAGTATCTCACAAAATGAGTACACCCCTCACATTTCGGCAATCATTTTAGTAAATCTTCTCAAGGAACAATACTATAGAAATGAAACTTGGGTATATTTTAGAGTAGTCAAAGTGCAACTTGTATAGCAGTAAAGATTTATTGTCCTCTGAAAATAACTCAACATACAGCCATTATTGTCAAAAAAGGTAGCAACAAAAGTGAGTACACCCTAATTGATAACAGCTATACATCGTTTAACCATGCAAAGCCACATGTCCTATTCATCATGTTCATGTTTTTGTCTCCTTGACAGGACTATACAAATGTGTGTATCTTGTATTAGAGCAGTTAAAATTTGGTGCTTTGAGTACAATTCTCTCATACTGACCACTGGATGTTCAACATGGCACCTCATGGCAAAGAACTCTCTGAGAATTAGATTAGATTTGAGAATTAGAATTGTTGCTCTCCACAAAGATGGCCTAGGCTATAAGAAGTTTGGTTACACCCTGAAACTGAGTTACAGTACAGTTGCCAGTGTCATACAGAGGTTTTCCAAGACGGGTTTCACTCAGAACAGGCCTCGCAAGGGTCGATCAAAGAAGTTAGGTCCTTGTGCCGTGCGTCAGGTGCAGAAGCTGGGTTCAAAAAACATACGCATGAGTGCTGCCAGCATTGCTTTAGAGGTTGCAGAAGTGGAAGGTCAGCTTGTCAGTGCTCAGACCATACGCCACACACTGCAACAAATCAGTTTGCATGGCCGTCATCCCAGAAGGAAGCCTCTTCTGAAGCTGGCTCACTAGAAAGCCAACAAACAGTTTGCTGAAGGCAACCTGTTCAAGAGCATGAATTACTGGAATCATGTCCTGTGGTCTGATGAGACTAAGATAAACTTGTTTGGCTCAGATGGTGTCCAGCATGTATGGTGAGGCCTTGGTGAGGAGTACCAAGAAAGTTGTGTCTTGCCTACAGTCAAGCATGTTGGTGGTAGCATCATGGTCTGGGGCTGCATGAGTGCTGCTGGTACTGGGGAGCTGCGGTTCATTGAGGGAAACATGGATTCCAACATGTATTGTGACATTCTGAAGCAGAACATGATGCCCTCCCTTCAGAAACTGTACCGAACAAAATAAATCAAATTTAACGACTGAATTAGAAAAATTACGTTACCCATGATGCTGAACATAAAATCCCACTAATCAGAGTTGCAGCTGGCAAATCAAGTAAAAACAAAATATTTGTACATTTTTGTATATTTAACAATAAACTTTCTATAATCTATAGATATTAGGGCTGGTCCGAATAAAATTTTTTGAGCTTCGAAGCTTCGGTAGTAATCAACACAGAATATTCGAAGCTTTAGAAGGAGGGGACTGAACATATTCTCCTCTATAACAAAGGCAGGAATCTCTGTGTGTCTGTCATTTTTACTATGTCGAGAACCGTTCATCCAATCGACTTCACGCGTGGCGGGTGTGTTGCTGCGGACCCAAGGGAGTGCAGTGTGGCATTTTGGTGCAATATGGACACGCGACACGTTCAGAATTAATAAACTTTTAATAAACTACAGAACAGCGCGAGCCAGAAGCGGCGCACCTCACGCGGCCAGGGCTTATGCCCCGAGAACAGACACTGCACTTGTGTTACAAAACACACAGGTCTGTTAAGAGCAATACTTTTAATAAGGAAGCCTAGCATTTTTTTCCTAATAAACAAATCACTCTCAAATCAGAAATTAGCAGCACCGTAGGCTAGTTACACTGCAAAGGGTAGGCTATTTAAATAAAAGAAAAATGAAAAATAAATGAACGAAGTTCAACGAACTGTAATAAATAAAGAACACGGTAGCATACTTTCAATAACAGCATCACACATTTTAATTAACGAACAGTTTAAATAAAATAAAAACATTTCTGACTGACGTAGCCTACATTCGCAAGTATTTTCCAAGCAAATTAAGTGCACGTTTTTATCATGTGTAAAATTACTGATTAACATGGCGGATAAAAGCAGCTCGTTTTTTTACACCAACAATATACTATAGGCGTACTACTTACAGAACTCAGGTGATTTTTCAAACTTGATGTGCTGTTGTGGTTGGCCAGTTTCTCGCATATTTAGCACACTGTCTTTGTCTTGTCCTCACTCAATTTAAAGTGCTCCCACACAGCTGAGGTCTTTGGCATTTTTGTCTTCTCTTCCAGATGAACTGAATCATGACATTCATGACGTTCACTCATGGGCGATTCATATTCAAGCGCGAATGAGAACTGTTTCGCAGGGGATGCCAGGTGTTCAGGGAAAAAAAAAAAAAAAAAAATCTCAAAATTGAAAATCGAATGCCAAACCACCAAACGAATATTCGAATAATCGAATATTCTGGTCCAGCCCTAATAGATAAGACATAATTCCATAGATACAATTATTTTTCACCATCATTTTTTAAATCAGTTATGTTATTTGCAGTGATCAAGTACACAGTCTTGTACCTTTGTCTTTCTGTGCGATTTTCAATTTTTTTTGCTTTAAATTATGGATTGTAATGTTGTGATTCACCTTGTAGCTGGTTGGTTTGGTTCATGGCTTATAATGCTTTAACAAAGACTTATTTTGCTGAACAAAGGCCGTTTGCTTGAGGCTCTGTTTTGCAGGTAATAATGTTCTAAATAATGTTCAGTTTCTTGCACATACCAATTGTTTCTCTTCATAAGACCTCAATATATTGTCAGGAGTCACAGGTATTCATTTTGTGTTCCTTGATATGCTTTTTTTGACTCTCAAAGTACCAGTAGCCATTGACTTGCATTTTATGAATCACCAAGACCCACTGTTTCAGCTAAAAATCTTCTTTACTGCTCTACTGAAGAAAAAGTGTCACCTACATCTTGGACGGCCTGAGGGTGAGTTAATTAACAGCAAATTTTCATTTTTCTGTGAACTATCCCTTTAATTTTTTTTTTTTTTTTTCCTGAATTTTCTGGAGATTTTCTGAAAATGCCAGTACATGCAAAAATGCACCACCACGTGTTATGAAGTGTTCTGGGCATATACTTACTTGTCCTTCAATGCAAGTCTACTTGTTTTTTTGGTTTGCCAGGTGAGAATCATCTAATAGCATCAACATTTAATACTTAGGGTTAAGGAATTAAACTTTTAACTAAGTATGAATAACAGCACACACTGCTGATTAATAACACGAGTCTTTTCTTCCCCAAATGAAAGTGGATAAAGTGCTGAAAATCTTTCACAATGACCCTTCACAGCAAAAACAGACCCTGAATGAAAATGAAGAGCAATAAATCACTCTCATTAAAAGTCAGATTTTATGTAATGGACTGCAGTCGTGACTTCCAGCTCACACTCTCCCTGTTCCAACACGACCCAATCAGCACGAGTCAGCAGCTTGTGTGTGTGTGTGTGTGTGTGTGTGTGTGTGTGTAAATACTTGTTCCCGTAGTCCATCTTAGAGGTGACTTTCTGTTTGAGCTCGGACAGCTCATCCTGCGGGAGCGTGCCGGACAGGATCTGGGAGCGCCACTCAATCAAGTCATAGATCATGTCTCGGACCGTGTTGAACATCTCGCGCTTGTCGCCCTGTTGGAAATAAAGTCTGGTTAAAACCCTGCAATGCGTGTTAATTAATTTGTTAAAGCACATGCTGCTGCATAAAGGCGCGATGCTCTTAATCACTGTAGACAAATAGCCCCAGAGTGTCATATTTCTTGCTTATGCAATTAAGAGTTTATAAACTGTCAATGAGACACTTTTCAAAAAGCTTTGAAAACTAACTTTAATTTTTAATTTGTACATCACGTCAGAGCTTTTCAACATCTCGACCCCTGGCGAAAAGGATCAGATTTATTAGAGAAAATCGCAACGTTGCTCAGCAGATGAGTGTCTGCGCTCTGTGATGTCACTGTGATGTGTTGTCATCAAAACACTGTTGTTAAGCTCATGATGTCTATTTCCCTAATATATTAATATGCAAAAAGCAGAGTCAATTGAGTGGGATGTCCAAATTTGTTGCATTCATAAAAAAGTGGCCAAAAAATTCCCAGATGACCCACTACATATGGCAAGATTTTGAAGTCTGCATCTGATGGACACTTTAGTATCAGTGATAGGAGAAGGTTTATAAATAGTGTAGATGTGATGCAACTGACAAAAAATCTCAGAAAGGGTAATTGGGCTTAATATTTTGCCCGAGTCTTGTCTTGGTTAAAACATAAAAACGGGGCAGAAAACCTTGCATAAGACGTTTAACGTCCAATTTTTATCCAAATAAAAAAAAATGTATGGTGTAAATATACTTGAACAAATCACAAAATAAATGATCTATTAATTACTGAAGATTCTGCGTATAAAAAGCTGACTCTCTGCTCTTAGGTTGATGTCGTCATATTGACAGCGTCAGTTTGATGATGTCAATTGTGATATCTTCTGCATCCTAATGCATACTTTTAAGTGTGCAGAGGAAGAATATGCAACTTTTGGGAAATAATACTAAAATTTGTAATAAATGCAAGCTTACCACATATAGGTCCCTCCATATTGCCGCCCATTCTCGCAGCGTAGTCGTGACCTCATGAACCAGCGGAAGCTCGGTAGGAATGACCGTCTCCTTTTGTCTAAAAGAACAGTGATAGAGTGCAAAACAGAAACAGCAATATAAGTGAAGGAGTTTTCCAAGAATATCGCTTGTGTGGGAAACAATAGGCTGTTTAACTGCATCCACGTCAGTAATTCCTGCTTACTCCAGGCTCCTGAGGACTCTGAGTCATTCAAATCCCTTCATGCCAATGAAAACTAATTACCAGCATCAATCATCAAAACAGTGCTTATGAAATCTGAGCTGGGCTTTGCTCACGATTCCAATTACTCTCACATACGCTAACTTGTTTTCGTAAGACATCCATGGGAAGTATATTGTTAGCTGTGCTCAGGCTGGACAAACACTGATATAATCAGACCAATAACAGAAGTAACAGGATCTTCAGACCCAGGGAAGGAGTGTAAAGCCTAATGCGGATGTTCCAAAACATAGTGAGCTGCCTACATAGGGAACTGCCGTCAAAAACGGCATCCTAACCATCATTGAGACTCACAAGGTCAGATAAGGAATAAAGGTCTGAAAATGGTGAGAGGTGACCGAAATGGATGAGGAACAGGGAGTATATGGGTCTTTACATGAATAGGGTACTAAACAGAGTGCCAAACTCTTAAAAATAATGAAATATATGAGAAGATTTTTTTTCTTAGGAAACGAGCCTTTTTTCTTAGCAGATGATCACTAAGAGGTGGTACTTAACCTTCAGAAAATGTCAAGGATAAATATAATATTATATAAACATTAAATATGCAAAACATGGCAAACCTCATGTAAAATGAACATTGCATTAGTTGCTAAAAATTACAATTTGTAATTTTAGCAACATTAAACAAACAAACAAAAATAGACAATTATAAAAAAAAAAATAATAAATAAAATAATTCACATATACACAGGCTGATAAAATAAAACAATATTTTTCAAAAAAAATTAATTAGAGAAGAACTTTTTTCTTATCAAATGATCACTGAGAAGTGGTATGTAACCAGCAAATGTTAAGGATAAATGAAATATTCTATAAATAGTATATTTTTATGATGTTTGCCATTTTTGCATAATATATTATTTTAAAATGTAATATGAATATGATTCATGATAATATCATGAATATGTAATTTGTAGCAACGATAAACAAAACAAAAACAGACAAAAATATAAACAAAAAATAAATAATAATTACAAAATAAAGAAATACAATAAAATCAAAAAATATAAAAATGTTAAATAAAAAGAGAAAACATAAGATAAAACTAAATAATATAAAATAATAAAACAAAACAAAAATGAAACAACATTCACAAATTCACACAGGCTAATAAGCTAATGTCACAATACTCTAAATTTGCACTGCTCTGCACTGGTAATCAATCCATTTATTACCAGTGGCCTAATGGTTAGAGAGTTGGGCTTGTAACCTGAAGGTTGCCGGTTCGATTCTCACACCGGCAGGAATTGAAGGTGGGGATTGTGAATGAACAGCACTCTCTCTGCCTTCGATACCATGACTGAGGTGCCCTTGAGCAAGGCACCGAACCCCCAATTGCTCCCCGGGCGCTGGAGCAATGGCTGCCCACTGCTCCGGGTGTGTGTTCACGGTGTGTGTGTGTGTGTTTGTTCACTATTCACTGCTGTGTGTGTGCACTTGGATGGGTTAAATGCAGAGCACCAATTTCGAGTATGGGTCACCATACTTGACAATACGTCACGACTTTCACTTTCTTTCACTTTCATTTTTAATTAGACAAACTAACTAAACTACATCTAGTTCTGATACTTTTGAGTAGCGAATGAATCAAGCAGATTTATAATCAACATTTCTCCCACTGAGTTCAGCACAACAAATTCTGGGATTGCCTTCTCTGAGAACGTGAAGGATTTGCAATCTAGTCGAAACAAGTTGATTTGGCTAAAAAGCTACAGTAATGTCTGCTAAGATGTTGCTAATGCTTTTTCATATTCAGCAAATAACAAACTTTTAAGAATATGCATGGACATACTGACCCGCTGCCTTCAACCGTGGCCTCTTTCAGATGTATGTAACACGCCGGAAACACTCCCTGGACACAGAGAAACACATCAGAAAATACGAAACAAAGGAGAAATTCAAGTTGAGGCCTGCTGAATGATTGTATTAAACTAGAAAGCTGACTGTACTCTGGAAGCGTTTCATACAGTAACTCACCTTCTTCGATTTTCTCCTCAGCCGATACCCTCGATACCATCCTGAGAAGAGCAAGAAATATCACAGCAGTCAGATGGAAATGCCAACAATTAGATTACAGAGAGACGCCACTCTGTCCCTATAGCACAACTAGAAAACAATATTCTGAGATTATACAAGACACGTTTCATAAATCTCCTGGAGATACGAAGTGAGGCGGCGGGCATGTCTGCAAGGTACGAACAAATCATTCAACGCTGAAATGTGTGTTATTGAGATCGGCTGAGACCAGAGAGAGGAAAGCTCTGATGGCGACATATCTGTGTCCTAAAAAGGTAAGAGGTGACATGAGGTGAAATGAATGGGCAACAGGGAGGACTTGACATAAATGGGGTACTAAATAGCGTGTGAAAGTCTTATAAATAATAAAATAAAGAGTAGAAGTATGTTTTTCCCTTCCTCAGCAAATGATCGCCAAGATCTGGTACTTAATCTTTAGAAAATGTCAAGGACAATTAAATAGTATATGAGCCAGTTTAAGTTCTATTTATTTTAAATGAGGTTTGCAATTTTTGCAACTCTCAAACCGAAATGCAATTTAAAAATATAATGTGTGACTTTGTAATTTTCAAGGACTAAACAAAGTAAACATCCAAAAATAAAAACAAACAATCCACATAAAATAAAATAATTCAAAGTAAAAT
The DNA here is from genome assembly GCA_039654775.1 of Spinibarbus caldwelli. Taxonomy (NCBI): domain Eukaryota; kingdom Metazoa; phylum Chordata; class Actinopteri; order Cypriniformes; family Cyprinidae; genus Spinibarbus; species Spinibarbus caldwelli. Next base: position 3,634,953 of record CM077257.1, on the reverse strand, counting down.
AAGTAAAATAAAGTAAAATAATAAAATAAAATAAAAAACAAAATAAAATTAAGATAAAAAAGTAAAATTAAAAGACTACAAAAAGAAAATAATATAAAATAAAAACGAAATTAAATTAAATTTAAAATAAAATACTTTACTTTGTAGTTATTGATATTTTTCCCCATAATTTTTCTTAAAATAGCCTTGGTGAAGGCTTCAATGGTTGAGCTTTTATAATCATCTTTTCATATTGATGCTTTGCTGTGTTACATTTAGTTACAACATAAGAATCTGTGTGTGTGTGTGTGTGTGTGTGTGTGTGTCACCTTCGTAAGTCTCCAGGATATGTACAGTGTCTCCGATCTGTAAGGACAGCTCTTCATCACTGCGAGTGTCATAGTTATAGATTGCTGCAGACAGAGAACATAAAACACTGTAGTGAGACACATGGCATCAATTTCTGCTTGGTGTGTGTGTGAGGGAGATAGTTAGATGACTAACCACACAACAAACAATAGCAGCTCAGCAATAAACACCGCCTCCAATTTGACACATACAAGCACCCAAAAAATATCATGACAATGCAAAGTGTTTGAATGTTTTATATCACTATTTTCAGTGAATAACTACTTTAGTTACTTTAATGTTGTTTTTTTTATTATTTTAGGGACTTTGCAGTAAAAATAACCATCCATATTCATCTTAACACTCATTGCTTCCCTGCAAACACTGGTATTTCCTTCAGGAAGTGTGAGATGCCTTTGGTAAACAGACAGAAACAGTGAAACAGAGAAACAGTGTTTCTCAGCGACCCTGAACGGCCAGACAACAGAGGACAAGCAGAGAGTGACAGAAAGAGAGCGAGACCTGTGAGGGTTAATTACTGTCTCTATTTCGGTCTCTTTCAGACTCTCACCTTCATTCTCACACACGCTGTTTCTCTCGGCTAACTCAAGAGTCTCTCAGAGAGAGATAGAGTAATTACACAACATTCTCACCGTGGGCCTTTTCAAACTATTCACACACACACACACAGAAACACAAAGCAGTCATTTCTCTCTGTAATCTCTCTCCCTCCGTTGGTTTCTTTCTGAATCTGAATTGAACACCTCTGCAGCATATCATGACAAAAACATTTCAGTGCACGTCCTTTCAGACGGCGAGTCTGAGAAACACTGTGTGTACCTTAAATTACACGCATACTAGTTACTAAACTACATGAAAGAAAAAAAAAAGTGCCAGATAAAAACAAGCAAACAACTGCCACATGACATTAGGGCTGCAACAACTAATCGATAAAATCGATTATTATCGATAATGAAAATCATCGACAACGATCCTCATTATCGATTAGTCGGGTCTGCCCACAGTGCACGTCCAACTTCAGCCGGTCGCGTCAAATTACAGCACTGAATAACACATTTCTATGGACAAAATGCATCTAAAAATAGTGGAGGAAACAGAATGAGATGCTGCGGGAGAGTTACGTGATCCAAGCTGCACAAATTTATTATATTTCTAATAGTGCTGTCAAACGATTAATCGTGATTAAATCACATCCAAAATAAAAGTTTTGTTTACATAATATATGAGTGTTTACTGTGAATATTTATTACTAGGGGTGGGAGAAAAAAAAAATAAAAAATCGATTCACCTAACTATCGCGATTCTTTTTAAAAAAAATTAAAAATCGATTGGTTTACCTCAGAATCGATTTTTATTTCATTATTTTATTTTTCCTAAGAGGTGGTGGGGAGAAGTTAGCGCTTTGTAATTCCAACAGAGGGCGAAATGTATAGGTGTGTTCGACTTGGAGCAGCACCACGCAGACAATCAGCGTATGACATCAAAGTACCGCGAGAGCGATTCGAAAGCATGTGGAGCATCTGTTCTCTGTAGCTCTCACGGTGCTTTGATGTCATACAACGATCGTTCTGCATGCGCAGTGCCGCTGCATTAGATGACATCGCATACGTTTAAAGCCGGCACGAGAAAGCAAAACCATGACGGAGGCGGAGGATCAAACCTCTTCCAGAATTATTTCTGCACCTTCATGTTTTGAATCCCAACTGCCGGGAAAACATCACTAAATATGACTAAAACGGTATGCAAAGTAACATAGCACTTTATTTTATTTCAGAAAGTATTTTTTCCTGCTCCTTTTGTTGAACATTTGACTATTATATTCATGTGCAAGTTCAGGGTTTTGGTATTTTAAAGTTTCATAGTTCAGGGTACTTTAAATATATATGTATGCATGTGTATGCTCCAGAAATAAAAGTTTAGAAAGATGTGATGCATTGTTTTTGTTAATATGACTCATATACAGTCTCTAAGGGTATAATCAACTATTTTCCATTGTCTAGTCTTTAATAAGCAAACAAAAATCACAATAAACTGTAATATCGAATCGCAATAGTAACTGCTAAGATGTGTTTTTTTTTTTTTTTTTTAAATTGTGACAGTCTGTATATTAAGTGTATCATTCAACTTTTTCCCATGGTCTAGAGCAGGGGTGTCAAACTCAGTTCCTGGAGGGCCACAGCCCTAATTAAACACACCTGATCCAGCTAATCAAGTCATTAAGGCTTATTTGAAAACTACATGGTATGTGAGTTGGAGCAGGGTTGGAACTAAACTCTGCATGGCTGCAGCCCTCCAGAAACTGAGTTTGACACCCCTGGTCTAGAGTTAAAAACAAAAATCGCAACACATAGCAATATCGAATCGCGATACTTGTAGAATCATATATACTGTATGTGTGTGTATTTATATATACATAATAAATAAACAGTACACAAACATATGTAAATAAAAACTTATTTTGGATGCGATTAATCGTGACAGCACCAATTTCTAAATATTATTTCTAATATTTTTAATTTTCATTACACTACTTCAGTTCAAAAGTTTTGGGGAGAGTAATTTATTTATTTATTTATTTATTTATTTATTTATTTATTTATCTTGTACAGCAAAGATGCATCTCTTATTCAAATAAAGTGTATTAAAATGATTCCAAATAAATGTTTTTTTTTTTTACATTCTATTCAAAGAATCCTGAAAAAATATATATCTACAAAAATATGAAGCAGCACAACTGTTTTTAACATTGATAATAAACAGAAATGTTTCTTGAGCAGCAAATCAGCATATTAGAATGATTTCTGAAGGATCATGTGACACTGAAGACTGGAGTAATGATGCTGAAAATTCAGCTTTGATCACCGGAATAAATTACATTTTACAAAATATTGAAATAGAAAACAGCTGTTTTTAATAGAAATAAAATTTCACAATATTACTGTTTTGTGTATTTTTAATTAAATAAATGCAGCCTTGGCAAGCATAAGAGATTTTTTAAATATACTTTAAAAGATCTTGCAAAACACACAGTGGTAATGAACATCATGACTTTTGATAATGAATGTACTGAACGCACAAATTTCTCTCCATCTAACAGAGCTTTAATTACTCTATACATATTAAACATTTCTACAGACGACATACATAAGGTGACATCCCAACTAAGTCAGACAAACTTGAAAAAGCCATGAGCCAGCAGAGCTTCCGCTCATCTGCACACGCTCCAGACAACCAGATTCGCACATCAAATCCCATATGCTGCTG